>PVIR01002815.1:0-96793 GCA_004026965.1 Petromus typicus
GGACCGGGGGGATGCAGATTCAAAACTTTGGGAGTTCCTTTTGTCTCATCAGAGACTAGTAATATGTTGTGGCAGCTAAGCTTAACTGTGCTGATGATATTCCTTTAGAAATTTATTAGGAGATTAGTAAAGCACATTTCTGGGTGTTTGTAGGTGGGTCGTGAAAGCCTCACACTGGGTGTTACATGGGGTCTCTGCCCACCCCCCTCCCCCGGCACCCTTGCCCGCCTCTGCTTCCAAGTTGCCATCAACTCGATATTTCTGCACTATCGTGCTCTTCTGCCATGATGTTTCACCTCTTTCAGCTGTCCACCATTCAGGACTGAATTTCCTGAAACCATGAGCCTAATTAAAGCTCTTGACTTTTGAGTTGTGGGTGTCAAGTATCAAGTCTCTGTGAGTGTAAAACTAATACCTACATGATAAGAAAAGAAATCTGTGGGCTGGAGGATGTGGCTTAATGGTAGAACACCTGCCTAGTATACTGGGTTCAACTCCTGGCACCACAAAAAATTAAGTAAGTAATAAGTAAGTAAGTAAATAAATAGATAATAAATAATAAAAGAAAGATCAAGAAATCTGATTTTTTTTTTTGAGACAAGGTCTTGCTTTTGTAGTTCAGGTTGGTCCTGAGCTCAGCCTTGAACTCATAGCAATCCTCCTGCCTCTGCCTCCCAAGTGCTAGGATTACAGGCATGAGCCACCACACCTGGCACTGTGATATGTGGTACTGATTGCTAGTGGGTGTGAGTTTCCACATCTGGCATTGTATGTGGTTACCAGGGATCGAACCTAGGCCTTTGCACTTCCAAGGCAAGTACCAGAACCACTGAGCTAAATCCCTGGCCCAAGAAATCTGATATTTTCTATCCTTGAGTGTGACACAGATTTGAACTCCTGTGCAGCAGCCACTTGGTCCCAGGTTCTTCTCTGTTCCCAATTAGCCTTCTGCAATCAACATAACAGATGTGCAGTGTGAGAAGGAGCCAGCTAGCACTTGGTCAGCTGGATCACTGCTGGTACAGGCTCATAGAACATGCTCTTAGCGTGTACTGACAAAGGCTCCTTCTCAGGGTTACAGTCAGTCAAAGATCCCGTGTGTAAATCAGTCCGTGCAAGAGAGCTGTCCCACAGACATGTGTCTCCTCGGGGAAAATCCTTGGCCTTACTTTAACTGAAAACTCTTCACCCTCCCAGAGGACAGGAAGTTAAGTTCAGTGTGTTACAAATCTTCTTGACACTTATTGAATTAGATAGGAAAATAGCTTCATCATTGACCTTTGTTATGATTCTTAGTCGAAATGCTAGATGAATTTAAAGTTCACTGAGTGGATGAGGGAAGACATGGGAAAATGGAGGACTTTTCATTCTAGATCATATTAGACTGCTTTTAAGCAAATTTTTGTATTCCTCTGTGCAACAAACAGTGCTGAAGACAGAAGAAAACCCCGGAAGGCTGGTTTATTGACAGTCACTTGGAGGAGGCAACTATCTTTAGAGGCTAAAATGTCAAAAGGCTCCGGAAGGGGGATGTACTAGCAAAACTGATTGGTGACAGGTGTTGAGAGAATGTCCTTTTGAAAATCACTGCCATGGTGGATGGAAATGCCCAAGCACAATCAAAACATCCCTCAAAGATATTTGAACATTAAGAAGCCAAACAATCTGCCTACTGCCTTTAGTTTCCAAAGGCAGCCATCCAACTATAGTTTTTATATTCGTATTTCAGAACTTTTCATCTTTCTGTTCTTGCTGTTGTGCCTTTTTAAAGAATTGATGGATATTAATCAGCAAAACAAAAGAAGAATGATTTCAATTTGAGGTCTCACAAAATTGCCTGCAAAATAAAAAGACCCAGTTGAATTTCAATAGCAAGGGAAAGAATATAAAAATAGGTGAATAGTAAATTTTTTTCTCTATTGACCCCATCTGTAAGTGTTTAATAAGCTTCTATCAAGTTCTAGGCTCTGTGCTAGACACTGGACATGTATTCATTTCCAGGCTACAGGAAAAGCACAGAGTCTATACAAGAAAGTGACCCAAAGACCAACAGTGGAAAGATTGAGCAAATATTTAGCTTTCTGCTTCTTTGTCATTGCTGTATGAATTCTAGGAGTACAAAGTAAGTAGCTTGGCTCTGTGACACAGAGACAGCATCAAGAATCACAGACTTGGGGTCGGAGATTTAGCTCAGTGGTTCCGGCATATGTCTTGCAAGCACAAGGACCCGGGTTCAATCCCTAGTAACCACATATAACAATGCTGGGAGTGGAGACTCACGCCCACCAGCAATCAGTACCACATATCATAGTGCCAGGCATGGTGGCTCACATCTGTAATCCCAACACATGGGAGGCAGAGGCAGGAGGATTGCTATGAGTTCAAGGCTGAGCTCAGGGCTAGCCTGAACTAGAAAAAGCGAGACACTGTCTTAAAAAAAAAAAAAAGAATCAGACTTAGATGAGCTGTTCTGGGAATGGAGTTTTTCTATCTTAATTTGAAATTCTCCTTCAATAAATTCCAAGTTTTGGCATTTAAACTCCTTTTAATCAAAGTGCCTTTAGATGTGAAGCATCCAGAGAGCCTCCACTTTCTCATAACTATACACTCTGCCTGGCCTTCACCTCTCTCACAAGAGCTCTGAGAAGTGGTAACATAAATGACAGCTGACTGGGAACCCTGAGGGTCACTTATGCCTTGTTGCTGTGTTCTTTCTCCTAACTCACCTGATGAAATCCAGCTGTCCTGTTGCTTCCCCTATTTGCCAAGAAATTCAACCTCTTCTCAAGAGGGACCAAGAGCTCATCTGGCACTAGTCACTAGAGTCTGGTCCTAGTGTGGATTCTGGGACCACTCAGGAATAGAGAAAGAGCCGGTGTGGAGCTCCACAGGCTTGCCTTGATTTCTGGCTCTGTTTCTTCTGCGTCATTTTGAGCAAATCCATGGACTTGTCAGAGAGTCCATGTCTTGGCCAACAAAATGTGGACATCTCATAAGACTCCAAGAATACAAAGTTAACTCATGCATGTGAAGCCCATGTCTCAGTGCTGACCATATACGTAGCAGGTTCTCAGACAGGCTTGTTTCCTCAGATCCCAGCAGCTTCTGTGCAGCTCTGGAGCCCACTTTACCACGAGGCAGCTTCACACAGCAACCTGCGCCCTCGGTGTCCTGTTAGTCTGCTTCTCTTCCTCCTAGAGCCTGAGTCAGTCCCCTCCAAGCTTGTCTTTTTGTTATGACACATTTAACAATACCATATATAATAAGATGTGATTCACATACTACACAATTAAACTATATAACATCCATTCAAGGGTTTTTAGTATATTTGAAGATACATGTAAATCATAGTACTCCACTGCAGAATATTTACGTTACGTCCAAAAGAAACACTTTATCAATGACTCCTTTATTTTACCCAGTCGATCACTGATCTACATTATGTTTCTATAGATTAGCCAAATAAGGATATTTCATACAATTGGAGTTATACGATATGTGCCCTGTTCAGATTGGCTCCTTCTGTTTAACATAGTCATCGATGTCTATCCAAATTGTGGCAGGTACCACTATTTTCACCACTAAATAATGTTTAGGTGTGTCTGGCAGGGTGGGAAGGAACAGGGCATTATGGGATTGTACAGATGGATATACCACCTTGTGTATATCCACACATCAGCTGATGAACATTTCCATTGTTTCCACTTTGGGCCATTACAAATAATGCTACTATAAATATGCGTTTCCATACAACATTTTGGATGGAGATATATATATATATATATATATATATATGTATATATGTATATATACATGTATATATATACATATATATGTATATATACATGTATATATATACGTATATATGTATATATACATGTATATATATATATACGTATATATGTATATATATATTTTTTTTCATTTCTTTTGGGTATAGAAGTAAATGTATAACAGCTGCTGTTTCTAGTGGCTCACATTTGTAATCCCAGCACTCAACAGGCAGAGGCAGGAGGATTGCTACAAGTCTGAGGCTAGCCTGGACTACCTAGTGAGTTCAGGGCCAGCCTAAACTCCAGAGTGACACTCTGTCTCAAAAACACTAAAAACAAAACAAAGCAAATATAATAGCTGAGTTTTATGGTAACTGTGTTTTTAGTACATAATGATTAAACTCCTTGTGGGGAGTTTCTACATGTATCTGTCATATCTTAACTGCTCCTCACATCACCTTTCCATTCATCTCTCAATCTTCTTCCTTTTCAGAAAAATATGTCTCCCTACTTCATATTATCTTTTCTTTTAGTCTTTTTTAAAAAATATTTTTGGTTTCTAATATAATCATGTGCTCTTTAAGCTTTATATTTGATTTTGTTGGGTCCAGCAATCTCTCCCCCCACCACCACCAAATAAGTTCAAACTCGTATGCTAGTACAAAGGCACTTTATTGACACAGTATGCTGTGGGTCTGCTGAGCAAAGTCAGAGACCTCGAAATGGGGCAGGCTTGTCTCTTTTAGAGTATTGGCAGATTACATAGATTCTCTTCTCCTCCCCCCACTTTCCCATTTATGTGATTTATGACATCATCCCTTTCGCTAGCTGGAACACAGGAGATAGGACATGGTGGGGGCAAAGTGTAACAAGGTCGGGGCAAAGTGTACTGGGACTCAGGAAATGATTAGGACTTAGGGAATGAGGTAGGACAAGGTCGCTGTGGCTTTTACTTGGGACAGAGAGCAAATAACAGAATGAAGGCTGGGCTTCAAGATGGAGTCACTTAGGCCCTTCAGTTTATTTCACTTAACTTTCAGGTCTAAAGGTACATCCATTTTTCTACAGATAACTCAAGTTTATCTTTCCAACAGAGAAGTAATCTCTTCTATACAAATACTACATTTTCTTTATATATTCATCTGCTGTTGGACTGCTTTCAAGATTTAGCTATTATGAATTGTGCTGTTATAAATATAAGTATGCCGTATCACTGTAATGTGATGTCTCTAATTACTTTGGGAAAATATACTACATACAAAGGGAATAGCTAGATGAAATGGAATTTCTAGTTTTATTTATTTATTTATTTGTTTATTTATTTATTTTTTAGTAATTTCCACAGTGGTTGTATTGGTTTTTGTCAGGTTTGCCTGGCCTAGAACAAAACCAATATGGTGTCTCTTTGCCTTCCCATCATGCCCTGTTCCGGCCCCGCCCCTCCGCCAGCCACACCCAAACCCACAAATTAGAAAACTACCTGGTGCTCCCCTACTTTGTCTCTCTTCACTAAACTCCTCATTTTCCAAGCAGGAAGCAGGGATATAAACTAGCTCAGCTGCTTTGAAAACAAAAGAGAAACAAGACAAAGTGTGCGGGTGGTTATATACAGTCTGAAGGTGGGGACTAGTGGTCAGGGGCAGGACAGCATCATATAAACTTCTAATTGGTGAATTTAGGTATGTCTGAGTGGTGACATAAAGGGGCTGTAGCAAACTCAGGGTGTTATGAGAGGAAGAAGGCCAACCTTTGGCAGTTTGTTCTGTGCTGGTGGGAAACAGAATTCTGGGAAAGAGAAAGGCACTTCATTGCTGGGACACCATATTGGCTTTGTTCTGGGGCAGGCCAGACCTGTCAGTTACCTTTATCTTTCCCACCAACAGTGTTGAAAGGCTCCTTTTAAATCTATGTTTGTTTGTTTGTTTGTTTGTTTGTTTGTTTGTTTATTTTGAGACAAGGTCTTGCTTTTGTTGTTCAGGTTGGCCCTGAGCTCACAGGCAAATCTGGAACTCACAGAAATCCTCTTGCCTCTGCACCTCAGGTGCTGGGATTACAGGTGTGAGCTACCATACCCAGCATTGTGGTATGTGGTTAGCTGAGATCAAATCTGGGCCATTGTTTGTGCTTGCAAGACAGGCGCCGGAACTACTGAGCTGAATCCCCAGCCCTATGTTTAATCTTTCAAGGAATATCCAGACTACTTTACAGCACGGCTGCTCCATTCTCCCTTCCCACCAGTAGAATATGAGGGCTTAACTTCTTCACTCTTTCAATGTTGATTCCTGTTGGTTTTTTATTGTAGTGTTGTAATAAGGAATAAATGCTCTGATTATTACTTCTGATTTGCAGTTCTCTAAAGAGAAATGGTGTTGTACATCGGCTCTGGTTTGAATTCTGAACGTCCCCCAAAGTCTTTATTTTTGCAGTTTGAAGGCCAACCTATGGCACTGTGAAGAGGTGGTGGAACTTTTAGGGGATGAGACGTAGTGGAAGGAAGTTCAGTCGCTGTAGGTTTTTCTTGAAAAAGATACTGAAATCATACCCCTTCCTGTCTCTCTTTGCTTCCTGTCCAGTGTGAGATGCTCAGCATTGGCTGCCATGCACTTCCTGCCTCAACACTCCGCCTCTCTGTAGACCGGAAACAGAGTCAACTGATCACAGATCGAGGCCTCTGAAAATCTGAAGCAAGATAAATCTTTTCTCCTTTAAAATGTTCACTTAGGGATTTTGTCATAGCAACAAAATCCGGCAAACAGCCTCTTTTCATGGAATTATGGTCAAGAATGTACCTTCTTTGGACAAATGTCTCTTCAAATCTTTCACTCATCAATTGTTTTGTGTTTTTATTATTGAATTGTAAAATTTATCTACGTATTCTAGATACGAGTTTCTTATCAGATAGATGATTTAAAAATATTTTCTCTTTTTTCCTACTTTGTGGGTTTTGTTTTTTTTGAAGTACCAAAATTTTTAATTTTGATGAAGTTTAATTTGCCCTTCTATTTTATCGCTTATACCTGCAGCCTTATATTTAAGAAAACTTAGCTAGTCAAAGGTAAGGAAGATTTACTCCTATATTTTCTTCAAAATATTTACAGTTTTTAAAAATTCAAATATTTATTGGTACATTATACATATACATTATAGGCACTTTCAGCATTGAGAATTTGTATTAGTATATGATCTGACATGACTTGATTCTCATTTTTTCCCATTCCTCTAACCACCCCTCAACTCTCCATCCCCTGTATACATAGGCTTTTCCTTTTTTTTAAATTGCCATCACATTATTTTTCCATTCTTTACTTACTATTTACAGTTTTAATATAGACATTCTGCTCTATGACCCATTTTCAAGTTAATTTTTTATGTGTGGTATAAGAAAGAAGTCCACCTTCCTTCTTTTGCATGTAGATAACCCAGTTACTCCAACATTTGTTGTAAAGATAATTTTTCTCCATTGACTTATTTTGATTCTCTTGTCAAAAATGAGTCGTCCATAATTTTAGAGTTTTATGTACTCTTATTGCAATGTTCCATTTTTCTAGATAATTATCTTTATTCAGGACTATATTTATCTTGACTACTTTCTTTGTAATTATTTTTTAAATCAGAAGTAGAGCTTTTCCAATTTTGTTCTTCCTTTTCAATATTATATTGGCTATCTTGTGTCCTTTGCACTTTCATTTGAATTTTTGGTTTTAAATGTACTGGTATTTTGTTAAAGATGTGCCAAAACCAAAAGATTAATCTGAAACATATTGCTACCTTAACAATATTAAGTTTTCTGACATATGAACATTAGATATCTATTTCAGTTTATTTAATTTTTTGCAATGGCTCATAATTTGTACACTGTATGTAAATTTTTTGCCTTCATTTAATATTTGGATTTTTCATCAACACTGTATGGAAATGCAGTTCATTTTACACATTGATTTTGTACTAGGTATCTCATGACTTTCACTTAGTAGCTATTATTGTTCATTAGTTAATATTTTCAGGTTTTATGTATAATATCAAGAAAAAAGAAAGAATTGTACTTCTTTCATTCCAATATGGATGCTTTTAATAACTTTTTTATGTCATTTAGCTTACCAAGAGTCTCTAGTATGAGTTGGATAGAAGTGGAAACAGTGGACATTTTTTTATATTCTTCCAAAGTGTTGGACTTCTTCAAATACTTTTTTCTGTCTACTGAAAGAATAGTGTGGCTTTTGCCCTTTATTTGTTAATAAGGCTTATTACATTCATTGATCATCAAGTGTATAAACAGCCTTAAACTTATGGGATGAATCACACTGAGCCATGGTTTACATAATTATTTTTAATTACTGAATTTCCAGAAATTATAAAAATAATTTGACTGTTCATGTCTTGGGGTGTTTTGTCTCAATGACATAAACATGAGATCGAAAGTGTTCCTTCCTCTTCCATATTTTTAGACTTTGGAAAGGAACTGTGTTAATTATTCTTTAACATTTGGTAGAATGCACCAATTGGTGTTGATGAAAAATCCAAATATTAAATGAAGGCAAAAATTTACATACAGCCAGCTAGATCTACCTGTTCTTTATAGAAAAATTTTGAATTTCTGACTCATTTTCTTTACTTATGTTATCGCATAGGCCCACTATACATACCATGAGGGGGATGATGTAAAGTAACAGAATTTCTTGGCCCATAGTTTTAGAGATAAAAGACTGACATCAGTCAGGATGGTAGACTTTTTGGAGATAGAGATGTGAGGAGGAAGGAAGAGTGAGAAAGGAGGATCAAAATGACCGAGCTATAGTGTGCATCTGCACCAGTCTCCCCAAACAAATGTAGCTATTATATATCACAAATAGTAAGAAAGGAAAATAATACTGAACTAAGAGTTTTGGCAGGGCCATGTTCCCTTTGAACCTCATAAGGTGGAATTTTCTTTTCCTTTCTGGATTCTGGGCTTGGCCAGCTTTCCTTGGCATACCTTGGCTGGTATTAGAAACATAGCAGAAGTCTCTGCTCCCAGCATCACAGGGCCATACACCCCTCATGTTCTGCACACTCTTTCCCCTCGGCCTGTCTCTCCTTTCCTGTTCTCACAACAGGCACATTAGATTAGGGGCCCATCTATTCCAGCATGACGTCATCCTAACTAATTATATCTACAATGACTGTTTCCAAATAAGGGCCTGTTCTGAGTTACCAGGCATTAAGACATAAACATATCTTTCTGAGGAATACAGTTCAACTCATAGCACTCATTTGAGGTTTATACATACTTATTATTTCTTGAGTTCAATACTTAATTGCATTTTATGAGACTTCCATATTATGTAAGCTATTTAATTTGTTGATATAGTCGCTCATAATATCCCTATGTAAAATTTTTTATTTTTATAAAAACAGTAATAACGCTTCCTCTTTCACTCCTAATTATATTAATTTGTGTGTTTTCCTTGTATTTCTTCATCAGTTTAGCTAAAAGACTTATTAGCTTTGTTGATACTTTCAAAAAAGATATATTTGATTTTGTTTAGTCTCTACCAGGTTTTTTATAACATTTTTATTGATCAAAATATTTTTAAATTTATTTATATAAGTACGTATTTATAGTATATAATGATTATATAATGATGGGGAAATGGTACATGCTCATAATACAACTGAATTCTTTTTATTTCCTTTTCCCTGCCCCTTTCTCTTCCCCATTTGGTTTTGTTAATTTTCACCCTGGGATTTATTATTTCTCTCATCCTGCTTATCTTGGGTTAGTTTTTATTCTTTTGTGTTTATAGAACACATTTTGTAGTACTGTCAGTTCCTTCGTAGTGATCTAGGCTTTCTGAGTGACCCAGCCTATGATCTATTCTGAAGCAGGTGTTCAAAAACAATATATATTCACCAGGATTTAACTCAGTAGTTCTAGCACCTGCCTCACAAGTGTAAGTCCCCAGTTCAATCCCTGATACCACAAACAAACAAACAAACAAACAAAAGAAAACCAGTACATATTCATTGCTAGTTGATGTGTTTCATAGAAGTCTGGCAAGTCTACCAGGCATATGGTGCCTATTTCCTTATTAATCTACCCACCACATCCTCAGCCCTTGGCTGTGATTGCCATGTGCACTGTACTCTGTCCTCGCAGGCCTTTTCTCTGTGCTTGTCCAGGCTGCCCAGCTATCATCGGAGCTCTTGTGCCCACAGCATAGGTCCACCCTAGGTGATGCCATCAGAAAGGTGAGGGTGGCTGTACTTAGATTCTCCCAGTGCTGAAAACACTGCATTCCTCAATAGCCTGGCTGCCTCTTTTTCATGGCTGCTCCAATTCTTGGATCACTGGTGCTTATCATTTGGGTAAAAACAGGTACATTCATCACCAGGGTCATTTTTCAAAGAGAACATTGGCAAAGCTGATGTGTTTTTGTCCTGGGGCTTGTACTCAAGGCCTTGGCACTTAGATTTATCCCCAACCCTTCCTCTTGTTTCATTTTGCTATGAAATAGAGTCTCAATAAGTTGCCCAAGTTAGGCTCAAACCTGTGATCTTCCTGCCTCAGCCTTCCAGTCAGCTGGGATTATAGGCATCTACCACCATACCTGGCCAAAGCTGACCTCATTTTTATTAGCAAGCAACCTGCTTAAAAGGCAATTTTTCTTAATTCTTTTGGCATGCCATGAGCAACTCAAATTCTGATCATATTAATAAAGACTCTAATGTACCAGATATGAGATGTCCTCATATAAGGACTGAAGCAAATGAGTTAAAGCAGCCAAAGTACCTGCATATTTGGATGCTGAGCTATAAAGTGCTTCATGCTCTTATGTAAGGGAAGCCAAACTCTCAATACAGTAACTTAAACAGCTGCCTGGCTAGCTACCCAGCTAAGGCTACATTCCTGAATTATCTTTGGCCTGATGATATCTGCTGTTTGTAATACAGAATAGATTCTGTATTGGATTTCCTGCCTCTCTTGCTGAATCTCACAGTTCCTTCTTTATTGCATTTGACATAAAGAGAGAACGTTTCCTTTGTTGTCTAATTGCTTTATTGCAATTGGCCTTTATCCAAAGGAAATAAAAACTTCAATGTTTGAGTCTTTGGATAATTGTGAGAAGTCATAAAACATGATAAGTTATGAAGTATACCTACTGTTAATCACCCCAGATCTAGCTGAATCAAGAAAGCAAAAAATACAACTTTTTTCTTTTCTTCCCATCTTAGAGCAATTTTTTTGCTTCCAACCCACTAAAAACTGAGAACAACTTCTAACATTTTGAAATATTAGTTGAAGTTTTCCTGGCACCCTGCCACAATACAGGGTAATTTGTAGCTTGAATTACATAAAAGCGTTTCTAACAATTCCTAAGCTTAGACAAAAAAAAAAAAAAAAGGATTTTTTTCCATTTGTTTTTAAATTTTTTTAAGTTTTTGAAAATAATTAAATTTAAAAAGTAGAAAAAGAATGGAAAGGTATTTTTTTAAAAACATAGAAGAGGGGAGAAAAAAACAATAGCAGAAGTCAAACAACTACAAAACAAAACAAAACAAAAAAACCCTAAGTTTTTTAAATACATATATATAATAGTCAAATATTCCTCATGATAAACAAGGTGGAAAAGACAAACAACACTTGGAATGAAACAATGGGCCAGAATTCCTGAGTTCTGGATACAAAGAAATAAGGAATGCCTTGTGTTGCTTTTTCACTTACATGTATTGTAAAATTTTTCTCCAATTTCACTTTTTGTAGGACTTATAGGTGAGTAAATAGCATTTTTATGTAATATTTTGTGTATATTCCTCAAGATTTTCTTCTGCCAGCTGATGAGTTTGTCTCAGCACACAGTGTCATCTTCCCAGACTCCTCACATTAGACAGAAATTCCAGGTTCAGCTAAGTCACTGTAAGCCTGCCTTGAGCCCCTGTCTCACTGCCATACATAGTGCCCTTTTTCAGCACACCTTGGAATACACTACCCTTCTAACATACCATTTACTCCTAGTTCTTTACTGCCTCAGTTTGATCATGAGGTCCTGCAAAATTTCTCTTCTTTTCTTGCAAGCTCTACAATGCATTTGTTCAAAAGTATATTTGTAATCCAATAGCAACTCAGACTTTGCATGATGAGAGGACCTTTCAGAGTATGTTTTGTCCCAAAGGTAGTTATTTTTCAAAACTAATTATTTCACTTTGAAAAATCCTTATTACTTTGTATCCAGAACGCAGGTGTGTGGCTTAATGATTCACCGACACTTCAAATGACACCAAAAGAGTAGAGACTTCCAGCTACCGATCCCTCCCCCAGCCGGATTCCATCACCGGGCCCAGCTCTCGTCTCTCACTAAGCATCGGAGGGTGAGTTGTGGTGAGCGATTTTGTTCTGTGTATCGTGTGCATCTGTCAGGTGTTCCAACCCCCAGCGTTCCCTGGTGAGAACCCTTATTATTGGTCACTCTTAGAACTGAGTACGCTTTTTGAAATACAAGTCACATTTGAGGAAATAAACAAAGTCGATACATCACACCACTAACTGAAGGAATTTCTTTCAGCCAGTAAGAATCAAGAAAGAAATAGCTCTCAGGCCTCCAGTCTCCTCAGTGTTCTTTCTCGTATCCAGATGCTTTCAATCCCCCTGTGCATCCTTCAGGTTCTTTAGCAGATGAAGAGGAAGGTCACCAATTCCAGAGAAGGTAACATTCCCAAAGAGCTAAAAGAAAACTAAATGAGCCTTTAAAAGATTTCAAGAACAATATGAAATCATTGCATTAAATGTACTCCTTTCCTCAGTTTAGAAATTGTTCCTAAACCCTTCTCCACTGTTGGTGGGACTGTAGACTAGTACAACCCCTGTGGAGATCAGCTTGGAGATTCCTCAAAAAGCTAGGATTGGAGGTCCCATTTGACCTGGCCATCACCCTGCTAGGTATATACACACAAGAATTAAAAGACTCATATCACAGTGACATATGTGCACCCATGTTTATAGCAGCCCAATTTGTGATTGCTACATCTTGGAAACAACCCAAATGTCCATCAACTGGAGACTGGATCAAAAAGCTGTGGTTCTTCTACAGAATGGAGTATTACTCTGCCATAAAAAATGATAAGTTTGAATCATTTCTACTTAAACGGACATACCTTGAGGATATCCTCATAAGTGAAATAAATAGGGCACAGATAGGTACATATCGCATCTTTTCTCTGGTATGAGAAAATAAAGATGTAAATGAGTCCTAGAATTTTATGTTATATATTGTAAAATAGAAAATTCTCAATGTAAAATAGGAAGAAGGGGGGAAAATGATGAGATTGTAACAAAAAAGTAAGGAAACAAATTTTATGTATATGGCAGGGTGGTAGGGTGAGTAGAGCTATGGGAAAAAATGAGAATTAAGTTGTATCTTATGCTAGTACAAATCCCCATTATGGAGTGCAATCATGATGTGTATATGTAATGTACCAATAAAGATTTAAAAAAAAAGAAAAAAGAATTTGTTCCTAAGACTAAACACTTACTGTAGCAATGCTTGTTTTTTAAAGAATCAGATTAAAAAGACAGAAAAAGAGGCTTTCTTTCTCTTTCAGTTGCTTCTATCTCTTCTTAGGTCTCTAAGTTGTGAAAGTGGCACATCTGACATTCCCAGTTTTTTTAATTGATCTTATTAGTTTATTTTATATACATATAATGATCACACCCAACACTGAGAATTTATATCAGTATATGACATGACTTAATTATAATTTTTCCCATTCCCCTGCCCACCCTACAACCCCTACCCTATATATATAAGCTTTGTTTCCCTTTTGTTACCCTCACAATTTTTTATTTCCTTTCATTACCCACCCCTACCCAAATTTCCCTCTGAATATTTTCTATTTTACAATATCTAACATACATTCTAGAGCTCATTTACATTTTTAGTTTCTCACATCAGAGAAAAGATGCAATATTTACACATTTGTGACCTATTTATATTACTTATGAGTATGTCCCAAAGGTATAAAATGACTCAAACTTGTCATTTTTATGGTAGAGTAATATTCCATTCTATAGAAAAACCACATCTTTATCAAGTCTCCATATGATGGATATTTGGGTTGTTTCCAAAATTTAGCTGTCACAGACCTGAGCTGCTGTAAACATGGGTGCATATATGTCACTGTGATATGAATCTTTTAATTCTTTCATGTATATACCTAGCAGGAGAATAGCAGGGTCAAATGGGACCTCTAATCTTTGTTTTTTGAAGAATATTCATACTGGTCTCCACAGTGGTTGCACCAGTCTACATTCCCACCAACAGTGGAGAAGGGTTCCTTTCTCCTCACAGCCTTACCAGCACTTGTTGGTTAATTTCAAGATAGCAGCCATTTTTTGTGGAATGAAATGGAATCTCAATGTTGTTTTCATCGGCATCTCTCAAATGACCAGCAATGTTGAGCGTTTCTTTGTGGGCTTCTTGGCTGCTTTTACTTCTTCCTCTAAAAAGTATATTTAAAATGCCCTTTTCTGATTCTAGGTCATTAGGTGAACCTGACTTTCCCAGTTTTACTCCACATTTCGTGGTGAGGGTTGAGTTATAACATTTCACAGAACAGAAAACAAAGTATCATCCAAAGTGTTAAAACCCATTAAAACAATAATGTAATGCACCAATGAATATATCTTACATCTAAATTTTAAAAACACAAAGAAATTTTCAACCCAAGACATTTCATTAGAATTATGGTTAGATTATTCAATCAAGTTCTACATCATGACATTAGAGTATATATCTTTCATAAATGTGAGTATAGAAATCAAACTCTGTGCATTGCAGGTGACTATATACTTTGCTAGTAACTTCTCAGATAAAACAACAGATTAAACAAAAGCAAAAGATGAGATGTTTTAATCTTAAAAATAAGAGGATAAAACTAATGTAAGAACAAACTATGTTTCAAAGGACAGATAATTCATTTGGGTTATTTTAATAAACAGTTCTGAGAGATTCTTATAAGTGATATATAAAAATCTTCATTTTCACAGAAAAGGAAACTGGCATTCAGAGAATTTGAGAATGGATTCTGGGGTCAGCAGTGGTCTGTGGTTTTCTTTCTATTTTGGCATTGGTTTTAACACCAAAGATAATCCTATTAAATGTTTCTCCTACTGCAAATCCCAGTACGCTATAGTTGGCATTTGTAAAAGGAATTGAGAAACTTAAGCCTAAAATCCAACACTTTTCTCTTTTTATCATGGAATTTAAGGTATAAGAAATAAGTTCTTTATAAGAAAGCTAGAATTTAAAATAGAACATTTTATACTTAACTTTATCTGAGACAGTCATTGCAGGAACCTCAGTAAGCATGAGAAACCATCCTCCATCAGATATTTTACCTGTTCTTGAAATCCTGTTTTTGTTCTAAGGGTTTGAGAATCATGGACTCAGGGTTCCCATTTAATTGACTCTAAATGATGAAACCACATACCTGACAGAAACCATTTTCTAAAGTGTGTGAAGACAGATGAAGTGACAGTAGCAAGTAAAGGGAGGCTTTGTTAAACATTCTACAGAATAAGAACACACAGATTCTCATCTTGCCCTCTAATCTTAGTATCATTATTCAGAAATAGAAAAAAAATACTATTCCCAAGGTGAGAGAGCTCCAGAGATCATGTTGATGAAGCTGAGTGAGTTGTAGAATGTAACACAGTTACCTCATTGGAAAGTCTGAGTTGCTGTCTTCCCTTTCCTCAGACATCATTCCCTGTGGTGAAGGTTCAACAAGAGGATCTGGCTTGTTTGCCTGGTTTGAAGATCAGAATCCATTTCCCCAAAAATTACACCAGTGGCTTTCATTCCTGAAGGACTTCCCCACATATTTCACTGGTTTTACTACTTTTGCTTGTGTTTTAATGCCTTTCCTCTTCAAGCAAGATTTCTGTTTGTCCATTTCTCTGAATGAGAAGCTCTTGGAATATGTTGCCAGAATCTCTGATACTGACCGATTTCATTGTTTAGATGCAACATAAGGTTGGCAAGAACTCCTAGGGTTTATTTCCTTTACTATCAAACTTCAAAGCTTTGATATATCACACGCTAGACTAATGCCATGTGAGTAGTTAAGTATCTGACAATAGACTCCATCCTGACAAAATCAGAAACCAAAACACTAAAACAGGACCTAACCTAAGGTTTATGGCTAGTTATGAAGTATTTTACCTTAAGTAATTAAAAAATAATACTCCTAGACAGAACTATCATAACAATTGTCAAGAAAAAAAAATTTTAACAAAGAATGCAACTTATTCAGAATTTAATGGACAGAAGCTCATCTTAGCCAGCAGCAGCACAAGATTCCAAGACTCTGAAATAAGAGGAAGCCCTACACTAGACAAAGGTATGTGTGTGGGCCTCGTCAAAGACTGTAACTTTCCTAACACCTTAACAAAGCCTACCCAAAGATATATACGGATTTGTCTCAAGGTTTTAAAATACAAAGAACAGACTGATACAGGCAATGAAAGTAATCAAAGTAAAATATGACTTGTATATGCCATATTTATCTTACCTACATGCAAGGTGTTACAATACAAAGATTTTTAAACCATAACCAATTTTATGAATACAAATAGGTATGATCATTTTCAAACTTGGACTTCCGTATAGTTATTCCAATGACACAGCTGTAGCTCAAAGCCATCAGGCGATCCTATTTTACATTTTCTTTAGGCATGATATACACACGCATGTGCACACATAGAGAACTAACTCATTTCTTTATGGGGTTATCAACGCTCTGTCAAAAAAAAAATACTTATTAGCCTGCTTGTTTATTCACCTTAGGACCATGAACCATGTTCAACATTAAGTTTCTAAAAGTCTACACCACCTTCATAAAAATAAAACTTTGGGGGCCGGGGATATAGCTCAGTGGTTCCGGTGCCTGTCTTGCAAGCGCAAGGGCCTGGATTCATCCCTGGTGACCACATAACAGTACTGGGCATGGAGAATCACACCCAGCAGCAGTACCACATACCACATACCCAGCAATCAGTACCACATACCACAGTGCCAGGTGTGGTGGCTCACACCTGTAATCCCAGCACTCGGGAGGCAGAGGCAGGAGGATTGTTGTGATGAGTCTGAGGCTGAGCTCAGGGCCAGCCTGAACTACAAAGCGAGACCCTGTCTCAATAAATAAATAAATAAATAAATAAAAATAAAACTTTGCCACTACAATAAAAATTTTAAGATGTCAATCCTAAAATTAAAAAATCAAAAGTGTTTCTGCCTTGGGAAATGAATTTTGGATTATAGGCATGAGCCTTCCCAACTCCTACTTTAAAGGTTTGCTTTCTTCTATTCAGAGGTTCAGGCAAGTCTGTACACTTTTTGAAAAATGAGGTCCAAGGCATAAATGTTGAGAAAGGCTATCACTTCTCTGTGATAGAGTAGGTTACTAAGTAGGTTTCAGAACCTGCTCTATGACAAGTTAAGACCAAGGGTTTTACTGTAGATAAATGAGATCCACTGAAACATCTTAACCTAAGCAATCCTAAATGTAATTACTTGGTAGGCATGGCTGCAAGAAAGGCAATAAAAGGCAGGAGGGATTTAAAGATTTTAGCATTCAAAATAAATTTATTTCAGCTGTGTCACTCAATCAACAAGTGTAGGCTATGGATTCGGCAAAATTTATCCACTGCAGTAGGTCTAAGAAAAAAAAGAAAAAAACTAAGGCTGTAAGTGTCATCATGTTCATATCCTCAGCTGTGTCAATCAGCTTGGGCTGACATAGCAAAGTACTACCTACTCAGTGGCTTGGACAACAGAAGTTATTGATTTTCCCTTGGCTCTGGAGGTTGTAAGTGTGAAATCTAGGTGTTGTTGCAGCTGCTTGCTGATAAGACCTACCTGAGATTATCTAATGGCTTCTCTGAGTGCACGAGAGGCAGAAAGCTCTCTGGTGTCTCCACCTCTTGTTATGGAAGACACTAGTGCTATCAATTAGAATTCCACCCTTAGGACCTCATCTAACCTTATTTGTCTCCCAAAAGCTTTGTCTCCAAATATAGTCACATTGGGAAATAGGACTTCAACATGCAAATTTTAAGAGAACATAATTCAGTTGATAACAATTACTACTGTTACTTTATGGGACTTTCAGGTGAATTTGAGCTAAAGTATAGAATTTTAGTGTATATTAATCCAGTCAGATGGATAAATTCTGAAATTTAAATTATTTACTATAATATGAATTTCTCAAGACCAAGATCTGTTTGAATCCAAAGGATTTGGAAGGAAAGGCCTCTAGTGATCCCCTATTCAGACTTTGCAGCTCTGTGGTTGATCTTCTTAGTCAATTTTTTTTCCACATTAAATAGCCCCAGGCTCAGTCAGGACCCCGGGATTCAAAACACTGCTTGATTATTTCACAATCTCTGATGTGGTTCCAGTTCTCCTGGTAAAATTAGCCAGAAGCAAAGAGGAAGTGCTACACTAGACAAAGGTATGTGTGTGGCCTCATCCACTAAAATACTAAGCATTTAGTGGACCTGACTTAAATGATCTCCTGAAAATTCTAAGAAAACATCCTAAGACATCTCTGCATTTCCAATCATCCATCTTATGATTATGGCACAATTTTAAGAGAAATCTATTTTACAGGGGGAAAATTCCCCATCTATGTTTTAGCCTCGTGACTCATGATCTTGCAAATAAAGAAGATAAAGGGAAAACGTGGGGAAAGAGGATTCATTCCACCCAGGCATCAACAAAACTCCAGAGCTTGTCTGTCACTGGATGGTCACTTGTCTATTCCCTTGCCCATACTGCGACAGGGGAAGTGCCACATGCTCTAGCCTGATAGGGACCACCCAGCTGAGGGCTGAGGATGGAGAACAGACAGTTCCTACATGGAAATTTTGCTACTGTTAAATAGGGCACCAAGAGGGAAATGAGTAGAAAGAAAGAAGTGATAAAATGCTAACTTTATAATTTCTTCCAGATGGCTCTATTTTAAATAGTGTTTAGAATGATGGGGCTTTCTGCAAGTACCTTTGTTTGCATGAAACTTCTGAGCTAAAAAGTAAGAATCATTATTAGACATTTCCATATGAAATCAGAATTGAGAGGTTTTTTTATGTGAATACATAGTTCACATCTCAAACAAGCTCACTCAGCAGTAATCATTACATCTACTCCTTTACACATTTGTACAAATAAGCTGATAAACATTTTTAGTTCTACTAAAACTTCACCCTTTGAGGTACTAGATGTTGAGCCCAGGTGTTTTGCACTGAAGTACATTTCTAGCCCTTTTTTTAAATTACTTTTTTAATTTTGACACAGGGTCTCTCTAAGTCACGAGGTCACCCTGGCAGGATTTGAACTTGTGGTACTCCCACCCCAACCTCCCAGAGTGCTGAGATTCCAGGCAGGTTCTACACCACACCCAGCTGTACTTGTTATTCAGACTATTTTTCCCTCACCCCATGACTCAGCTCACGTGCTGCGTAGTAGTGAGGGCGCTGCAAGATTCTGCCAAGTCTCAGGACCTCTGAGAACGGGAAGCTGCTTGGAAATATCTTTTCTGTAAAATTGAATCAAACTCCATCTGAAAAAGACCCACCTGTGCTTAAAGCTTCTCAAATCTGCATCATGTGGAAAAAAAGTATCACCATGGCAATTTATAGATTTTGCTTCCTAAAATTCTGAATCAGGCTTGGGTATCAGAAGCAGGTTTCACCATTCTTTACACACGAAAGAGTTCCAGATACAGGACCTTACAGTGGGTGTTATAAATAGTCTCTTTTGATGGAAAGAATATCTAGAGGCCACTTTCTGTTTAAATGACCCATATATATTCTTCATTGAACACACACACACGCGCGCGCGCACCACTAAGTCCAAGGAATAAAGAGATAGTATCTGTATCAGCTTTCTAGTCACTAGAACCAATATCTGACACCCACAAGTTAAAGGAGGAACGTTTTAATCTGGCTCATGTGTCGGGATTTCATCCGCAGTGAGCTTGTTCTAAGGCAGGAATATAGTAGAAGGGCGAGATGACGCGAAGACGTTGAGTCCTTAGTCCACGCGAGCCAGGAAGAAGAAAAAAGAATTGTACCAGCGAAGGACAAGGGACCAGATACAGAGCTCAAAGTCATACTTCCTTGAGCCACACGGGGGAAACACAAGTGCGTTTTACGCAACCCCTCTGGGATTTCCACAGCATGAGGTTGACAGAGTCGAACTCAACACCACCCTGTCAGAGACCCCACTCAGCAAAACCACATCCACCTTCATATGTTTGGAGATTGTCCCTACCTCTCAGGAAACAAATTTTCCCTACAGAACTTTTCTAACAAATTCTTCAAATACTAATTGTTCTTACATAGCTCTATTGCCATTAGATTGTTTTAGGGACCCCAGGAGGATTGGAAGAATAGGACATAACAGTGATGTCACCAATTTCAAACCAACAGTTTCAAAAATTAAACACATTCCGGTAGAAGAGATCAACCTAATTCTGGTTAAGTTATGGGCCAAAATCCATGAAGATGCTCACCGCGGTCAGCATATAAATCCTCAGGAATAAAATCTGACCGTCTTTGGTCAAGTTGCAATATCAAAGCTCCAAATACCATTATGTAGCCATATAAATATGCAGAACATCTTAGAACATCAAAGCCTAGCATTCTGAGATGACGCAAAAGGAGAATTAAAAGAAGAATTCCGGGGCTTAATAATCTGCCAATTTTCTGTACATAGCAATCCCTATCATTTGCGGTTTCAAGATCTCCTAGGTTCAATAATTTCATAATACATAAAATTATGTATGTATAAATAAATTACATTTCTCACGGTGTATGGAAAAGTCATTTCACATCACCTTTACCTTGACTGAATTAATTCTCCATTCTTCTACTACTTCTCAAAGACTGAGGTGTGCACAGTGGGCATAAGACTGGCCCTGGAGAAGGCGGAGTCAGGGTTTCAGGATGCTGAGGTCCATTCCAGCACTGTACTGCCAGCTAGGGCACACCTCCCAGGGCAGCTGATCTTTCTGCCCTTCATTGTCCTTGCTAACATGGAATGCCTCTAATTCTCCTCAATCCCTGACATACTTTGGGGTCATTAAGCTCATCTCCCCAGCTCTCATTGGGAGTTTCTAACCTATGAATAAATAAGACAGCAACCCCAGATCTTCTTCTGACCAAAGAAAAAGCCATTAACTCAACCCTCTTCTGTCAAAAGACCTTTAAACATAATACCCTGCCTGAGCGTGGATTTCATGGAGAGGACACAGCCCATGAAAATTCTGTAAGACATCTCTCCCCTTGCTCAGGCTTCTTAGCACGGGGCAGCCGCTTACCTGACCCCTCCTTCTCTGGACAGCTCACTCACCACTGTGAGGCGCTCTCGCCCATTCTATTCACTTCCGGTTGTGCTTCTGCCAGCTTCCAAGAGCCCATATTCCTGACTGTCACTCTCCTCCAGAATAAAGTCCTAAGGGAGCTTATTCCAATTACCCCCTTCCACAAGAAAGTCTAAATTCTTTTTTGCTTTTGAGACAGGGTCTCTCTTTTGTAATTCAGGCTGGTCCTGAGCTCAACTTTGAACTCACAGCACTCCTTGGGCCTGTGCTTCCCGAATGTTAGGATTACAGGCGTGAGCCATCACCACCTGCACTGTGGTATGTGGTACTAATTGCTAGCGGGGGTCAGTCTCCATGCCCTGCATTGTTGTATGTGGTTACCAGGAATCAAACCCGGGCCCTTGCACTTGCAAGGCAGGCTCCAGAACCACTGAGCTAAATCCTCTACCCAAGAAAGTCTAAATTCTGACATACTAAAATGTCCCCCACTCTTTATATCTTTGCAGGTCTGCACATCCCGTCCTAGTCTCCATGGATGCTGCATAGATCAGCTAAACCCACTTGCACTTCTCACCTGTAGAGTACCAAGACCAGCACCTCAGGCTCCTGCTTTCGGGATTAGCTCAGTGTGAAGAGATTTGCAATTTAATGTCATCTCTGTGCTGAACCCTGAACAAAGAAGCAAACATATCTATTGGGACCCAGAGGAGTTTATGTGAATATTTTAATTCTGGTCGTGTTTTTCTTCTGATTAGAGCCACTCTAAAAATATCACATCACTTCACATAGAAACAAGTAGAAGCTGGAGATTCTGTCCCCAGCACACATCACTCTGAAGTTACCTCTCTGTGTACATAATCAGCTTCTGCTGAAATTCCACAAGACACACACTCATTTGAAAAATTTCATCAGCTTCAGGGTTTTGTGGGGTTGAATTTCATGCCAAATTGAATTTAAAATGGTCAGGTGTTTCTTCCTCCACCTATCCAAAGTTACGTGCACATCAAATCCCTCAGGTGAGGGCGCTGAAACCAGAGAAGTTTCTTCTTGTGTAATTTCTAATTGGAATTCAGTCCCGTTGCTGTCTTTCAACTGAGAGCTTATGAAACAGGATACTGGAGGGGATAATCTCACATGGTAGAGGCAAAACACACCTCCTTCCACTTGCTCCCTGGCATGATTCTGGGCACCGTCCTTCTCAATATATATTTGCTAACTGGGTCAGGGTAATCAGTGCCCCTGAACACTTCTTTTTCACTGATGCAAATTTCTTATTGTTACTAAAAACTAAAAACAAGTGTTTATTCCCCGAAGAATTAAGAATAAAAAGAAAACAAAACCACTCAATTTAGAAAAATGGACTTGTACATCATTAACACTGCAACCTAAATGCAAGGTCAACTTTAGGCCTCAAGCAGAGATGGCCCTGGCTCCTCAAACCTCTCAAAGGCTACTTGCTAAGCTGGAGGACACAGAACAGCTGGCTGCAGCAGCAAGGGCACAGGCTTGTGCTCTGCTCGGAGGGCAGCGCTTGCTGTAACGCACCTTGACCTTGCTTTTTAGCGTCTTCACGTCCCCCTTCTCTGTCTGTGGGTGGCACTACCTGGTGACATGGTGTTTCTGGGAAGGACAATGAAAGGTCTCACATAAAAGGTGCTCCTGCCCTCTGAAAGACTATCTAGTCTCTTTAGTGACTGTGCAGCACTACACTACTCAACCAATTTCTCCAGAATAATACCACTGTCCTTCAAGCAGATGTAAAACCTCAACCTAGAAGCAGAGAAATTCCAAGAGGAATTTTGCAATCAGCTTCCCACAGAGCAAGCCTCCTTCTAGGCCTAGTGTCTGTGATATTAGGAGTGAGGAGACGACGAGTTCCCTCACCCAGAGTGGGAATTGAAGGCCACCTCTGAGACTCAGCTGCTCAACCGAGGTGGGGCCAGCCGAGGCCTCTGCAGCGGCTGCGTCAGAGCCCAGCCTCTCCCTCCACCTGATCCTGCTTCCCTCATTTCACAGATGTTGTTACTGAGCATGTGTGTTAATACAGTGTGTGTGCAAATTTTAGTCTCTTAATTCCTTTTCCTGGAACTCAACCTGAAGCAACAGATTAGTGATCATCTTAAAAGGAAACAAAGCTTATGTACATAGGAGGTAGGGGTGGTAGGGTGGGTAGGGGTATGGGAAAAGATGAGAATTAAGTTATGTCATATACTGGCACAAATTCTCATTGTTGAGTGCAATCATGATGTGTATATGTAATGTACCAATAAAGACTTCAATTTTTTTTTCAAAAATGAAATACAAGGGCCAGGGACTTAGCTCAGTGGTTCCAGTGCCTGTCTTGCAAGTGCAAGGGCTTGTGTTTGAACCCCAGTAACATACAACAATGCCAGTTGTGGTGACCCATGCCCACCAGCAGTCAGAACCACATACCATAATGCTAGGTGTGGTGGCTCACACCTGTAATCCCAGCATTCAGGAGGCAGAGGCAGGAAGATTGCTGAGTTCAAGACTGAGTTCACAACCAGCCTGAACTACAAAGTGAGACCCTGTCTACCTACCAAAAAAAGGGGAAAAAAAGAAATGGATTTGTCCACCTGTAATTCAAATACCTGCATTCAATAAAGCTGGTAGTGTGCTTTACATTTTTTAAGTTAGAGAGAGACTGGGATATGTATTAATAGAGAATCAAGAGAGGTTCTGGCACATAGAGGTGCTCAGTAAATACTGGTAGAATGACTGCATTAAAAGTTCACATCATCAGTGGACAAAAGGAGAAGCTGAGGTTAAACCAGGAAGTCATGGCCAGGGATTTTATTCTCCCTGCAGATCTTCCGCTGTCCCTCTGTTCCCCAGGGGACATGGTCCGAGCTCCAGCCCAGGCATCAGAACCAAACACTGCCGAGGGCGACACCAGCTCCCTAAGAACCATCACACCACCAAGCTGAGGGTCACTTCCTGCTCTGGAAGGAGCCCTTTTTCAGGAAATAAATAATTTGTGGAAGCCTTTTGGTTTCCCAAATAAAAATACTAAATATTTCAGAATGTGTTCAAATTCGGAAACCCAAAGCTAGAGTTGTGGAGAGGGGGAGAAGGAGGGAGAGGACAGTGGGAGGAGCAGTGATGTGTGCCTGTCTTTTTTATTATTTGGCTACAACAGGAAATGCGTGCGCCTGCTGATTGGAAGCAGCTGTGGACTGTGACATGTAGGGCACAAGTGGAGCAGATGCGGCCCTTCAAGCCACTCCTTTAGCCCCGGCCACGGTGAACTCCCCACGCACTCTGCCTCCCCCTCCCATTATATTCAGGGCTTGTCCCTCTGAATAACAGTGACCACATGTGAATACGGGATGTGTGCAGGAAATAAATTTGACTTGAGGATGTTTGAAGAAAAGAATATGGTTGAAGGAATCATTCACATCTGGGTGAGTCCTGAACAGAGTGGACAGTCCAGGAAGTGGCCTTCAGGTATCAGTCAGAGCTCAGCACTGCTGTAGCTAAAATATGCTCACATTTATGCAGCACTGTCTCAGTCAGGGGAGGCCAGTTTATCAGACAGGAACAAATAGCTCCCAAATATCAAGACTGTCTTTTCCATTTGCATGACATCAGGCCATTCAGTGTCAGCCCCAGCCTGCCTCAGCACATTAGGACACCTGAATTGTTTTAGGATACACTGGCCATAAAAATGCCTGAATCTAAGTAGAAGCAGTTGCCCACACTTGGGGCATTGTGGGGCTCATAAAGGAGAGGAGAGAGACACGTGGCCAACCAAATGTTGCTTCCGGTGATCAAAACAAATCACAAGATGACTCCTAAATCCTGTTAGTGGATGTTCAGTTAATTTTCCTGTAGACAGAGGTAGCAAAAGTCACACAGCTGGGCCTGGAAAGAATTAGAAAACAAAGGGTGAGAAAGATCAAGTGACTTGTCCTTAACCACCCAAATCGAAAGTGGCAGCAAGGAGATTCCTCCAAGGCCTCTGTCTGACCACAGTGCCTCACATCAGAGTCGCTCAATAACTTCTGACCTGAATGAACTAAGCAAAGAATGAATGAGTGAATTACCAGTGACTATGGAAACTCCCAAGGTTTAGACTTAGCAGTGCTAATTTACAGAACCCTACTGGCATAATTAAGTTCGAAAGGGTCCTTTACAGAGTAGCACTCCAGGTGCCACTTCCCATAGCCATCAAGAATACAGCTCATTACTGACCATGCTGTCAACAGAAGTGAGCCAGAGAAGTTGTGTCAACTCTAAGGTCCCTTTTTATATTTAAAAAGAGGCACCAGAAAGGCTGGCCAGGCTGCATTCTGAGCTGGTGCCAAAAAGTGATTGCAGTAGCATGCATTAAGACTCTGTGTACTTTTCCATTGTGAGAGGCTGTGCTACTGTGTAATATTTCCAACCTGGCCTTCCTATGTCAGCTCAACCAAAGTTTAGTCATTTGTGAGAAAAATCTTAAATTACACATCTACTGTATACAATACCCTAACAATAGGCCTCTTCACCACCTTAACCTCAGTTAGAGGCAGAAGTTTAGTCTTCTCATGATACTAAAATGAAAACAAGATTCCTGTAGATAGTACAAGGACAACTGATTTTTTTGGCTCACTTCGAAGTGATTTTCTTTGAGCAATGTCAACTTTTGAAGACAGTTTAAAAGCTTTGAAACTTTGCAATGGCAAAATCAGGTGAAAGTATCCATGTATTTCCATGTGGATGATTTTTTTTTTTTGAGAAGGATGGGAGATGGGCAGCTCATTAAAATAGTTTATGCATCATTATATTTTGTGCAATGATATCTGCACAACATCTAGAAGACCTGACAGAGATCTGCTATAGTGAGTGAATCAATTTTACACAACTCTAAAAATGTGGCCCACTCGTTTTTCATTCAAGCAAATGAAATTAATTTATCTCATTCACATGTGTGTGTGTGAGGAATAAATATTACTAGTTCCTAAGCAGCTTAGGGCTCACATTTTGCAACTCATCCATTTTTTTCTACCATGAGGCACTGCACAAATCAGAAGCCCCTGTACAAATTAATTAGCAGCAATGTCTTCATCAGGAAAGAATAATTAGCAAATGTTCTTCCATTCAGTCTACTTATGAACCTCATTTTGTATTCAATAAGGTCTTCCTCTAAGACTTGGAAGTGTGAAGAAATAGACATTTGCGTTTCACAAATTTGGTTTCTCATTAGGGCCATAAACCACCTTTCAGAAGGCAAACATCAAAAATCCAGTGATAATTACCAGAGAATAAGAGGAAACATGATTCATAAATGCAAGACTTTCTAAAAGCTCAACCTAAACCTACGACTGGCTGGAGTATCTAGTGTGTGAGTACAGAGATAACCTGTATAATTATGTATTTAGTGTTTGATCTGGTTTTCAACCATGAGCCAACAACTACAGCAGAAGAGTAGCATTTATTGTTTGTGTTCTACAGCCAGGTAATTTTCTGAGTATTTTACATGTGTTGGAAATTTAGTACAGAATTGATTCCATTCTACATAGTTCTCATACTTTTTGGACATATTAGAATCACAAAGTGTATTTTTTAACTCAAAATGCTCTGGCAACCTTGGTAGGAAAACTAAATCCAAATTTCAGAGGACCAGATATCAATATTTTGCAAAGACACACACACACACACACACACACACACACACACACACACTGACTTCAGTGTGCCATGAAGGGGCTTCTAACATCTTATGCAATCCTAAGTGGGACCTCCAGAAAGTGGTTGGATTAGGGGCTTAGATTTTGCTAGTTGGAGGTGAGGCCTGGTCCAAAGAGAGGATGACCTGGAAGGTCTGATCCCCATTCCTGACTCCCCTTTCAATCTCTCTGTTGCCTGGATGCCTGGCTATGAGCAGCTCTCCCCCAGCTCTCCCCTGTCCTATGCTTCCCCATCAAGGAACCAGCTGATTGTAGAATGAAATGTGTACAGACTGCAAGCCCAAGTAAATCTCTCCTCTTTTAATTTGTGAGTTCCAGGCTTTGTGTCTCAGCAACTAGAAAATGACTAAGACACCAGGTAAGTCAAGAGTTTGGCCTGTGTTGAAAACAGAGCACAAATATAACCATGCAAGTCTGGTTTATTACTGAAGATATGCATTATTAACAGAAAGTCTTATATACACTCTTTATCAAATCTTCCACACAGTTAGGGATTCATGTGGAGTGGTTGAGTGTTAGTCTTACTTTCAAATGCCAGGCAGAGAGGGACCTGTTGGGCCAACCGTTCCTGTCAGTGTGACCCCCTTGGTTATAGATATTACCTCTGTGGGCGGGTTCTGCAGCACTCTCTGGAAGCCACTTGATATTTAGTCTGAAATTGTTTGAATTGTTTATTCCTGACAGGTTTTTTTAGAGTTTTCTATATATAAAATCGTGTCATATCTAAAGGACAATAACCAAAATTGGAAAGGAGATAGTGAAAATGGACCCCTTGCACACTGTTGGTGGAAATATAAATTAGTACAGCCATTACAGAAAACAGCACTGCAGCCCCTCAAATATTAAAAAGAGATCCGGCATTTGGTCCACCAATCCCACTACAAGGTGTGTCTCCAGAGGAAATGTAGTAAGTAAGTTATATTTCCATTTTAATTGCAGCAGTATTTTAATAAATATTTTTTGACAGGGGCTTGCTTTGTAGTTCAGGATGGCCCTGAACTCACTATATAGCCTGGGCAAGCCTCAAACTCACAGCAATCCTCCTGCCTCTGCCTCCCAAGTACTGGAATTACAGGCATGAGCCACCATGCCCGGCAGAAGGATTTTAACTGATTATGTTGGTACATTTTATCCTCTGCTATACCATGGATGAACTTGGAGGGCCTAATGTTAATAACATAAATGAGGCAGAGAGAGACAAATGCTGCATGATGTCACTCCCATGTGGAGTGTGAAGTTCCAGCTCAAGAAAGCAGAGAAGAGGGACAAGTGGAGGGAGCAAGAGAGAACGCAGGCTGAGAGAGCCGTGAGGGGCTGAATGGGACATCAAGGGAGGGAAGGAAGAAGAGCGACAAGCTTCCACGGCAGCTGTGATGTCAGAGGCCCAGGCCCAGGGTGCTTCACCCCCTCATGGTGCGAGGCAACAGGGAGCCCCAGGATCCCCCAGGCTAGAATCCACACAAGCTGCTAAACCCCTGTGCAGGATTGAATTCACCTTCCAGTCAGAATCCAGAGCTTCTTTCCTAATTCAGCTCTTTCTTACTAACTGTGTGTTGCCTTCTCTTCCTGTTATGCCTTCAGAGACACATTGATCTGTAATCACTCCAGTGAAAACAGAGATTTTCCATTACATACAATGAAGTGTGGCTCCTAATTATATTTGGGCATACAGTGAGAGAGTCCAGCCATGTGGACTGGAATGGAAGCACTCATGATCTCCCATCCCAGCCCCCAGTGGCTACAGGAAGCCATCTGCTATGGTTGGATGAGCACTCCCCAAAGGTCTGCACTTAACGTGTGGTCCCTAGGGCAGCAGCATGGGGAAGAAACTGTGTTTCTTCAAGAAAGGGAGCTTGGTGAGAAAGCTTAGATGCCCGGGGTCACACCTTTGAAGGGGCAGTGGGACCCCAACATGAGACACCCACATTTGGTCCATGTGCTCCCCCAGTGATGTGCTGCCCTCCTCATAAGCCGAAACCAGTGGTGCCTCCTGATCCTGCACTTGAACTTCCAGAACCAAGAGCAAACCTCTCTTTTACAAGTAGCCTATACTGGACATTTTGTTGTGTGGACACAAAGCTAGCTTATACAGCACCTGACAAATGTAGATGGTAAGTTCCCTCAGCTGTATCAAACTAATCCCTACAAATCACTCAAACCATCATGAAACTACAGGAGAAAAAAAGGCACTGACTTCCAAAGACCCTGGTGAGCTCTGTGATGAGAGCAGGATGAAAAATGAGTTGTATTTCTAAATGTTGGTCTAGCACCAGATTCCTTCCAATAAGCAAATGGAGAAAAGTAGCGCAGAATCACTTCCATGAGAGCTTAATAGGAGTTAGACAACTCTACCTGAATACTTCTGCGAGGGAACCCTGGCAAAGTAGGAAGTGTAAGCCTTGTGCCAGAATGGCTGCAATTCTCTGTTATTCATGTTACAACATCTGCCCCCAAGCTCCAGGGGATGTAGGCCACAGCTGCTTTGCACAAATGGGTTCTAGAATTTCTACAGCCCTGGCTGGCAGGTGGTGGGTACTCCACTGGGAAGAAAGCCTCCTTTGGAAGCTTTGTGCATATCCTCGGCCCAATTTTTCTATTCCAACGGGGATTGATGAAAATTCTAATTCTACTGGATCTCAAACCTTCCCAAGTCATGGACACATCAACATTTATTCCAGCAGGATCAAGAGGCAGAAGGGCTAAGTAACAAGAGACCCAACGACAACAGTGTGAGTGGCTTCTTTTCTTTGCCCCCAGCATAAGTGAAAGGATAGATAAGAGAAGCATGAATAGAGAATCTTCCATAATAAGAACACTATAAAGAAAGTCCCCAAATTCTTAAGTTGTTTAAATGTTATGAAAGAGGTTTATCAAGAAATTCAATTATATTTGAGGATTTCTCAGAACAGACAAACTTCAGAGAACCAATAAACCCTTATTCCCAAAACTATTGTGTCCCGCTGCATTTTTTTCTAAAGGAAATTGTCCCAATCAAGAAAAGATCAGGAATTCATGTCATCTTTGACTTATACGTGACTTTTTCTTTAATTTTTTTCAGAAAAGCAATTAATCTGCCTTATCAACAGTGCATTTTGTCAATGAAAACAAAGTTCCTTCCTGTTGGGAAAAAGTAAGGCCATCCAAGAAAGGGTTAACATAACTATCATCTATTCTCCAGCTGTCCTAAATTAACCCTGCAAGAAGGCAGTGAACCTGATGCTAGTCATTGAATAAGAAAGCCAAAGTGGGACCAGGGTTTTAGCTCAGTGATTCCAGCATCTGCCTGGCAAGTGCAAGGTCCCAGGTTCAATCCCCAGTAACTGCATACAGTGCTGGGCTTGGTGACTCACGCCTGTAATCCCAGCACTTGAGAGGCAGAGGTAGGAGGATTGCTGTGAGTTTGAGGTTCATCTGGGCTGCATAGTGAGCTCAGGGCCAATCTGAACTATAAAGCAAGACCCTGTCTCAAAAATAAAGAAAGCCAATGTACAGTACCATGTCTACCTTACAGATGGTTTAGGAAAGAGCTCCGGCAATACCACCAGTTGGGAATTACGCTGGTAGACCTTAACAATAATAAGGAAGCTGGCTCAAAAGACGGAACTATTTGAGAATGCAGTTGTTGGCATGTGTATGAGCTATTTGCAAGTGAACTACTACATGCAGTTGTTCAATTGCATTGTCTCTTTGCTTTGGGGCAAGGAAGGAATTGAAAAGCTTGAAGTGTGATTACTGCCTTGATATCCAGCTTTGGAAGTTTCAGTAATACTTGCATCATCTCCTGCAATTGCTCATTCTGTTTCCTTCTTTCTTTTTTTTTTTTTTTTTTAAGGTTTTTTGAGACAGGGTCTCGCTTTGTGGTTCAGGCTGGCCCTGAGCTCAGCCTCAAACTCACATCACAGCAATCCTCCTGCCTCTGCCTCCCGAGTGCTGGGATTATGGGCGTGAGCCACCATGCCCGGCACTGAGGTAGGTGGTACTGGTTGCTGCTGGGCTGAGTCTCCATGCCTAGTATGGTATGTGGTTACCGGGGATCAAACCCAGGTCCTTGCGCTTGCAAGACAGGCACTGGAACCACTGAGCTAACTCCCCGGCCCCTGCTCATTCTGTTTCTTAAAGTGTTTCAAAGTAAAAATGCTGCTTCATTGATACAAGCCTCTACCATAGACTGAAATTTTCTCTGGGCCAAGGATTATTTCTCCTTCCTCTTCCTGAGCACAGTGCCCAGCACAAGAAAGATTCTCTGAAGTGTCATTGAGCCCAAATGAACTGAGACCCTTGGGGACGGGATTTCCCAGTGCTATAAATGGTCTATTTTCGCTCCCCTTCCTCTGTGAAATGAAAGCGGGGTTTTCACAGCCCTTAAATCTCCTATGAGCCATTTCTCAAAAGTAAAATATGTTTATATGTATTTTCAGCTCCTCTAACCCTTGGTTTTTTCCGGTCTTCAGCCAGAGCTTTCCTGCCTGCTGTGAACCATTTCTTCGTTTCAAGTGTCTCGATGCTTTTTTCATGTCCATGGTGTTTTTCCTTTTACAAATTATGTTTCCCTTCAGACCTCTTTCCTCTGGCAGGATGCAGACCTATGAGTTCACATAGTGATCCTGATTTTTACAGGCAACTCTAAGAAAGAAAAGGAGAACTATTGCCACACTTTAAATAATGTCCATTTGTCTGGTGAATACCTACTGAAGCCGTATCCCATTAAAATTCAAGGAAAAAATGTCTTTGCCTTACAATGAAAATCGCTAAGTTTATTTAAATGTCAAAAATGCAATGAAAACATTGTAGGTTGAATGAAAACATTGTAGGTTGAGTGAAATGCAATGAAAAAAATGTTAGTTGAATATTGTTTGGAAGCAATTTGCAGATCCAATAGTTAAAGCAAAAAAGGTGAAGACGTTTAATTTAAGAGTGCCCTGCCTTTATAAATCTAAAAGTTTCTTCTTAATATTATGCAATCATCTATGTGATATTCAGTGGAAATTTAAGTCTTGGGAGGGAGAGGCCATGTCTACCTTAGTTATCATTCTCCTTAACATTCATGGAAACCCTGGTTTAGAGAGACTTCAGTATAGGTTAAGCTAAAAAATATCTGTGAATAATTAAGTCTAGGAATCAGTAGAAGAAAGTGGGCCTGAATGTATAGAACTACTGTCTTCATGAACTTCACAAAGCACTGAGAACACAAAATTTGCTTAATCCAAATCGAACCTCCTAACACTTGTTCTAATGAACTGCTGAGATTCTATAGAAGTCATACATAAAACTAAAAGCTGAAAGACATAGTCCTGACCCTGAGCCACTCTGTATTACTCTATAGCTATGGACACAGTACATGCAAAAGACAACAGGAGGAAAAGCAGTAAATTTTGTCTTTTCATTGTAAACATCCAGAAAAAACTGTACGTGGCAATATGCCAACAGTCTAGATTTCAGTTTTTATGGGGAAAAATAAATATTTCTTCAACTTCCAGTTTTAAAAAGAGAAGAGCTAGTTTCATCTGCATTTTAAGAGATAAGAACAGCTTAGATTATAGAAGCTCTACCTGAAGCCCTTATCATTGTGGCCTGCAGTATGACACCTAATGGCACGCGCCTGTCATTACTGACATAGTGAGTGTGTCTACCAGTCCAGGATAACATTTCCACCATCCCAGGGATGTTACACTACAACCTCAGGAAACTGTTTCTATTACTTTATTGTCAGCATGTTACAAAATTTTAAAAACCGAGACACAGGATAGCCAACTTGTCAAGATTATATGATTCTACTTATGAGTGTTAATGTCTCAAAGATCCTACCACATTAAGTGGATTTCACCATGAGCGATGAGGTAACAGACTCCACCCTGCAGTAGCTATGGTTTGTTCTTTGATCTACACTTAGACTGTACATATCATTGCCATTTCATTTAGGATCCATGGAGACTGGTGACAGACTTTGGAGTTCTTCCTACTATCCTTGGCTGAGAAATGGACAGCTAAGTAACTTCCCAAATTACACAGCATGAAACTGATGATTCTAAATCTTTCCTTCATGAAAGTACAGGGCCTCTCACCTGACAAGAACCTATCACTATGTCACATGGTTTTCGGTAAGTCTGTGCTCCCAGACAGTGTTGGCCTTTAAGATGTTCTCATGAACCAAAGCAAAGAGAACCACAATTGCAGCTTACAGAAACTGTTTTGTTTGAGTTTTTCAAATGAACAGGATTCTACTCTTTCCACACTCTTCTTGCAGTGCCTAGTGATTGCGGGTCTTAACAATACTTCCCAAATCTCTGTGCTCTAACTTTTCTAAACACAGTTGTAAGTGTCTAGAAATCAAACAGTGTCATGTCTTAGGATGCCAAAGAGCAGCAGAGACTACATTGTGCATCCCAGTGGCTGTTTCAAATATGAAGAATTTTTGGTAATCTCCCCTCAGAAATTTTAAGATTTTAAGTTTTCCAGCAAAGAAACAAGATCCATGTGGTTATTTCTTACATAAACCATGTCATGCTGATGTGATACTACTTCAGTTACTCTTTTGTAGTACTGATGTTTGTAAAAAGAACTAAGATATGTCATGTACATCTCTACCCATGATGAACATGATCAAGATATATCACAAACATGTAACAATAAAAGAAAACAAGTGACATCCACTAACCAGGAAATAATCTCATGTTCTGGTAAGGCTAGCTGAAGGTTACCAGGTGAGACAAAGGGTTTCCCATAAGCATCTATGTCACAAATCCTTCGTTTGAAGGTTAGAATTACTATAAACAACTCCTCTTTCATCTAAAATGTAAAACATAGATAAGCTCTTTTGACATACCCAGGTTAAACACAATTTATTATCCAAATGTCTACCAATGACATTGTCAGTTGTTGTGATCAGAACTAAATAAGAGCTTCCCAAATGCTGGGAAAAGAAAGAAAGGGGCTGACCTTGAGGAGCTTCTCCTACAGCAGAGGAATCTTTTCTTCTCAGTTCCCCTACCTAAGAAGGCTTTGCTAAATGAGAAGCCTGGCTGGCAGACCATATGTAAGAGGTCCCACTGAAACAAGAAATTATATAGGACTTCCAAGTGATATACAGAAAGTATTATTCCTCTCAACCTACTAGATGTCTGACATGTGGAGTTCATGTTCCCCACAATCAAGGAACGAATTCTAAGGAACTGCAGAGGTTAAGAATAGAAAATATTTATTGAGGGGAAAGATACAGCTCCTGGCATGCAGGGGGGTGACCCAGAAGTGAGTTTCCCTACTTCTCAGGGGAAGATTTATAGAACACAACTACATGGCTACAATGTGAGTTTCAGCTATGATCATCCAATAAGATTATAAGTATAGTTGCTTAGATGACATTGAGCCAGTGGGGAACAAGTCACACAACAAGTGTGCATGGAAAGAGCAGACTTTCTAGGAAATGATGGGTCCAGATGTCCTGGCCACCCACAGGGATGACTGATGTCTATCTAGACTTGCTTAAGCCTGGTGTTACCTCTTATCTTAGGTGTGGTCATTTTGGCTTTCCTTGGAGGCCTGGCTGTAACAGATATGTTTACAGCCACAGTTATAGTGTGTTTCTACCTTTGCCCTCTCTCGAGGGCCTGTTCCTATCTGACTACTTATAACGTGGCCGTTGATGATGCCATCAGCTCAAATGAGATCTGAGGCACTGTGCTACCAGACACCCTCCACTCCCCACTCTCTAGACTGGAATCAGACAATCTCTTATTTTTAATTCTCCTTCTAATCTTCTCTGGGTCCTAGTGATCCACCTCCCTCTTTCTCTTCCCCAAGTTGCTCTACTCCAGCATCTAGTCTCTCAGTCTTGGAGAGGATGGATTTCTACCTTCTCAGGCCTCTATCCTCACAGAATTTCCTGTCTCTTGCTTTTAGAAAAGAAAGGGACCTCAGAAGCTCTTCAGCTCCAATGTTCCACTTCACCAACCTTTGCATATTATGTACTTTTTGAAGACTGTGAAAATCTACTCCATGATTTTCTCTTGCTCATTAGGCAGTTAGGGTCTCTCACGATCTTCCAAAATACTCTTTCCTAAAACTTCAACCATGTACTGTTGGATTCTAAACAGTTGAAAAGTAGTGTTGATTTTTTATATCTGAAAGAACACTCCTACTGTCTTCTCTGCTTTTTCTTTTATGGGCCAATAACTGTCTTAGTGAAATTACCTCTGTGGGCAGTAAGAGAAACCAACTTTAATAAATGTTGCATGAAACTTCACAAGGAATTTGTTATTCGGATATGAGAATATTACCTATTGTATAAGTGCTTTTGGTACAACTGAACCTCAGAAAAGGGCTAGAATGATTAAAACCGAGACTCAGAAATGCAGATGACCACCTATCAGTGCAAGCTGATGGATGATGGATTTGTGTACTTATAAGAAAAGGAAGAAGTACAAGAAATATATTCTCTCTCTCTCTGTCTGTCTCTCTCTCTCTCTCTCTCTCTCTCTCTCTCGGCACTGAGAGCAGGTCAGCAGGTCATGTGATGATACAGAGAAGGCATGATTGAAAGCCAGTGAAAGAAGTTTCACTAGAAACAGACCTTGTGGGCACTTTGACCTTGGACTTTAGGCCTCCAAATTTGTCACTTGTTCTTTAAACCACCCAGTCTGGAACATTTTTTAGGTGCTCTGAGTACCCTAAAACACCTAAGGATAAGTATTTTGATCATAGTTGCCCTTTAAGACAGACATGAGTACAAATCATGTCACCATCCATTACTACTTCCTTTTCAATCTTCATATCAATAGACATTGAACATGAGAGTGTATAGCACTGATTCTTGTCTCACTACATTCCTTCTCCCCATAAGCACACAACATCTTGATTTCCAAAGAATGTTGATAGCATGGGGGAATGTTCCAGTTTAAGTCCACAAGCTAATCATGTGGTACTTTAGGCAGAGGATACTTTTCCTAGAGTTTTCTGGTAGGTCTTGAATTTCTCTGTTCCACTATGGCTGCATACTGTTCTAAAGTTAGTCTCTTATAATGGATTCTGGATCACATTTTTATCTTCTGTACATTAAGAAAAATTATGTTGACTTCCTCATCATATGTCAACCTGAGTAAAAGTGTAGTGCTGTCATGGGTATATAGTAGGCTCCTCATAAATGTTAGCTGCTTTTATCAGTGTTAATGAAAAATAGCGCTTTATTTCTAAGCAGTTGGGTGAAACACACCACTTCCTAGAACAAAGAGTATCAGCAATATTTACTTTTTTTGATAATCATCCTAAACTATCTGAGAGGTTTATATCTTCTTGTCATAAAACCATCCATAAAAACACTATTCTGCATCTGTGTTGGTAGAGTAGTGGGTTCTAACTCTACCACTATGGAAATGAACTGAGGCACTCCTCAGTTCCCTGAGCTCAGCACGGCAGTCTTCCGAGGAGATATTTTCCCATGGAACTCTTCATAGTTCCCAGTGTCTTTCAATTCAGCAAAAAATGTCAGCATTACATGACAGAGACAGTGGTGGCCTCCAGAGCAAAGAAAGTTTTGCTTACTATCTTGTACACTAAAGAGAATGTCTTCCCCTGGAACAGGTGTGCCTAAAACTTATTCTAAAAGATGCAGGTTCCACAAAGCAGGGTTTCCAGGTGTCATTCAAACCCACCATATACACAGCATCAACTTTGGTCCCTCAGCATCAACACCGTGGGGTTTTTTCACAGGTGTGGGGAGGTAAGCAACCGGCCACTGTAAGCACAGCCCATGTTGCTTGCTCTGAGTAAATGCTAAAGTTCTTTTCTCTGATCTAGAAGTATATGTCTTCTGGCCCCACCCACAAAGCTGTAGCATAGTAATTTGTTCATTTGTGAAGAGGATGGAATCTCAGACCCTTATTACTCAACACCCTCTCAAGAATAAATCAAGACAGACATGATACATTCTTCTCACCTCCACCCTGGGATTCTATAACTTCTGTAATAGAACTGTTGGAGGAAGGTTGTCTAGAAACAATGGTAGAAGTCAAGAAGATGCAATTTTTCCAGAAAAAGCAAAGAACTGTTGAGAATTAGAATGTTTTCTGCCTTTGGGTTCTTTGAAAACTACCTCCAATATTTTTTCAGTGAAGAGCTCAAGGTTATAACTTTTTTAGAACATGTTTCATGATTAATACATAGGTACTTGTAGGATTTCTTTCCCTAAACTGACAGATTTTCTCTGAATTTTAATACTATTACAATTAAAGGGTAACTACATGAATATATACCAACAACTAAAGCATCTTAGAAAGTAGTTCATTACTGTATGATGGCATACAGTAACTTTAGAAAGTTTACCTAACTACTTCTGGCCCCTCTAGAATAAGTTTATATTCATTTAATAAATCAAGATGCTTTCAGTTCCGGTAACCAAAACCATGACTAAAATTGTTTTAAAATTTATTAAGGTTTCTCACATGTAAAGTCTCAAGTTATGAGGCTTTACAGATGTGTTCCATTAAGATTTTTGCTCTATTTTTTGTACTTCTCTTTGTTCTATCTTCCTTCATTTGGTTAAGGTGGATGTACAAACAAAAAGTATCATGTACATTTCAGAGGAGGAAGATATTTTGCTTCAATAGAAATGAAACTTTCCTAATGGCACCATTATAGCTTATCCTTCAAAGTCTCATGTGGTCAGAGGAGGAAGCTTTGTTAGAAGCAGCTGGATTTAGAGTGTGTGATGCTGGAACTGATTCATGGTGCAATGCCAGGTTCAAGGCACTAGGATTAAGTGTAAGTGCTGCCCATCCTGCATAGCTGGATAAGATGTACAGGATAGAAAGAGCCTTGGTCATCCCTTGTTTTGCTACATTCTGCCCACCATGATCTGTTTTTCACTGTGGTGTTGTCTGCCATATCATGCTGCCTTGAAGACAGCTGACTATTGACTGAAATCTCTACAAATCATGAGCTGAATAAACCTTTCCTCTGTAATTGTGGGTGTTGGGTATTTTGTTTCAGAAATGAGAAAAGCAGCTAAAACATGCACCCAAAGAAATTCTTATCATTTCAGAGTTCAGAATTCAGGCACATAACACCCACCACCTAACAACCATTCTTGAACTGAGAAACTAGGAATGGAATGGGATACCTGAGTCTACATTCATTATTTTCCGCTTGCTAATTCTAGTAGTAAGAAAAAATAAGTGAAAAATCACATTGAAGGTTAATTTTAAGATTTATATGAGTTTCTCTGGGGATTGGAAGCTTTCTCTACCATTCCTACTGTTCTTGTGTTTTCTTCATCCATTCATCAGCCTGCCATTCACTCAGCCAGTCATTCAAGAAGTTCGTATCGAGTGTCAAGTATATACTAAGCATCTTACTTGCTGAGGTTCACAAGTGAGCAAAATAAAATTCCTGTTCCCAGGGAGCATGCATTTGTCTGCATTTTTGTACGATTATTGATTAGTTCTCAGTGATGGTTATCCAGAAAAACAGAATAAAGTAGGAGAGATTGAAAGGAGGGAGAAAAGTAAGGGAGGAGGGAAGGAGTACATGAAGGAAGGAGAAATGAAAGCAGCGAAGTTGACTGATTTACTTTAAAGAACTAGCCTCATAATTGTGGATACAGGTAAGTCTGAAGTCTGTAGGTCCAGTCAGCAGGTTGGAAACACTAGAGGTAAGTGATAATCCAGTCCTGAGGCAGCATTTTCTTACTCAGAAAACCTCAAATTTTGCTCTTAAGGCTTTCAACTAATTGCATGAGGTCACTTATTATTGGCAGCGATCTCTTTTACTGTCTTAAAATTAAAGTCAATTGATTGTTGATTTTACATACACTTCATATTAGTGCTTGGTTAGATCACTGGTTACTCCTCTAGCCAAGTGGACGCATCAGACAGTCTGTTACAGATGCCTTCTTTATCTCTTCAATCCAATCGTTAACTTCAGGAAAAAGTGATGGTAACATATTCTTGGCCATCTGTAATCCCCGCAGAGCTGCACACAGCGCCTCACATCTGATGGATGAGCAAGAAATATGTGCTATCTCATTCCTGAAGCTCAGCTTCATGACACAAGCTGTGTCTGCATGTCTTTGAATGAAAAGAGATGTTCAAATCAAAGAGAACTGCCCAGCGCAGAGGCAAGATCATGAATCATAAAATATAGGGGCTAATCTCCTCATTTGCTTGGCCAGATCTGAAAACTCTTTCAAGTCCTACACCCCATCTTGACTCAGGACTACATCCCAGACCATCACATCTATGTTAAGGAATTACATTCCTCCAGATAATGCTATGAAGTACACTACATGCCTTTTTTTGGGAAATGAATGCAAGCCAAGGATTTAAGAAGCTCCATTTTTTTTTCTCCATTTGACTTGGATCTTTTCTTGGGCTATTTCTTCTCTGGAGAGATTGCACAGGGAGCCCTGGGCCAGAGCCAGCCCTCTGATCTGCATGTGTCTCCACGGGCCACCCATGAGGCTCTGGGCAACTGTGGCCCCTGTGACTCAGATTTTGGCTTTTCCAAACATTCCATACACCTGATGTCTTCTGTACCACACCCCTCTTGTGATACTGAAGGGGAGACACATTAGTAAACATGTTCTTTTGGTCTACAGGTGGCTGCTGTTCCACCCACAGTGTTCATTTGCCACATTCTCAAGGCCTGGACTTCTGCATCAAAATTCAAGAAAAAGATAAAATAGGGCTGGGGAGTTAGCTCAGTGGTTCCGGTGCCTGTCTTGCAAGCACAAGGGCCCGGGTTCGATTCCCCGGTAACCACATAACAATACTGGGTGTGGAGACCCACACCCAGCAGCAACCAGTACCACATACCACAGTGCCGGGCATGGTGGCTCACGCCTGTAATCCCAGCACTTGGGAGGCAGAGGCAGGAGGATTGTGATGTGAGTTTGAGGCTGAGCTCAGGGCCAGCCTGAACCACAAAGTGAGACCCTGTCTCAAAAAACCTAAAAAAAAAAAAAAAGAAAGAAAAAGATAAAATATTAATAAGCCTCATAAAACATTATGAAATATATTTTGTTTTATCCATGATACAAATGAGGACACTGAGGTTGGAGCATTTGGATCATGGATGGGAGATCAAAGAGGCAAAATTAAGTGAACATGATCGTAAACTTTCACACCCTCACAAACTGGACAGACTCATCCTGAGAAAGCTACCAGTTTCACACTTACCAATTGTAGAGCATATAATGTACTTGAACTTGGAGTACTCTAAACTATCTGGAGTTTTCAAGAGAAATAGTACAAGCCGGGTTTTTTATTGTTGTTTTTAAAGAGGGAATGGTGAAGGGTTCTCTAGGTAGAAATGGAATATAAACATCTTCAACTCCTTTTTGTCTGAAAGTATAGTAATCTGTCATTTAAATAGACAGTACTGAAGTTAGTATTTAAACAAATCCAGATTTCTTGACACGCTTTTCAAATCTACATTTTCTTGCAAGGAGCTACCATGCATAATCCCACATCCCAACACACAAAATCCCACTAAATAATTTTATATTACTTAACCATGAAAAAAGCAAGTCCTTTTGTGTCTTCAGTTAAGGATTTTTTCCCTTGGTTGCTTCATACCACACAAGATCCTCTTGCTCATAGACCAAGAAAAAAATCAATTTAGAAAATCCAAAATGTAAGTTTCATTGGTAGGATCTACCCTGAGATCATCAAGAGTTGCAGTGGTTTCTGGGTAAGCTTTTAAAATTACCCAGTTTGGCCCTGAAGGCTAAGAAATCAGACAAAAGTTTCCTTGACCTTTGCTCTCCCTCCCTCCAGGCCTCTAAACCAGTGGCTGTGTCTCTGTTTCTTTGTATTAAATAAAACTGTTCATATTTGGAAGAGAAAAAAGAAAACAAATCAATCAAGAGTCTCATCACAACAATGAGTTGTCAGATGGATGGATGGATGGAGTTCTGAGGTCACAAGGCTATAAAAAGTTACAGAGGGCTGCAAATTATATCATTAATGTGAAAAAAGCCTATATAAAGGAAGAAAATATTCCAGGACCATATATCTGCTGCAGGACTTGTATCTAGAATGTATAAAGAAGTCCCAACACTCTAGAATAAAATGATGAACAAGCTGGGACTGTAGATCAGTGGTAGAGCAGTTGTCCAGTATGCATGAGGTCATGAGGTCCTGAGTTTGATACCTTCCACTGGAGAGAGAGAAAGACAGACAGACAGAGGGAGAGAGAAAGAGAGAGAGAGAGAGATGCTTAACAACCTGATTAAAAATAGGAAAACGACCTGAATAGATTTTTCTCCAAAGAAAATAAATAAATAAATGGCCATTAAATACATAAAGGATTTTCAGTTCTATTAGCCATCAAAGAAACCACCATTTTGTATGACTAGAATAGCAGTAATCAATGAGACTAATAATAAGTAATATCCATAAGAGCAAGAATATAGAACAGTTAACACTCTCTTCTACTACTGGTGGGAATATGAAATGGATATAAGAGGAGCTGAGAAACATGACCCCCGGCTAGACAGCCATTTCCCCGGAAAAATCCCCTCACTGAAAGGGAGTTAGAACTTGTGCTAGACAGCCGTCTTAGCAACAGCCCAGGCCAGTCCAAGGATTCTGGAAGGATAAGTCCTTATCCCCAGCTGAAATGACTCTCTTGGACATACAAGGACATCATTGTATTATATGCATTCTGAGCAAGTAAACAAAAGAAAGCAGATTAAGCCCACAGGAGACTTCTGGAAACTAAATAACCATTTATAAAAACTAAACAACCACCTAAACCTAGCATGTAATTATAGATTTTTCTAGCTGAAAGAAGCCCCAGAGAGCATCTACGTCTCACACAAAACGTGTCACCTAGAACAAATGCTGACAGAGCTGCCATCTGCATTCCCTCCCCTTTGAGATGCACTGAGCTTGACCTTCACACTGCTAGGGCATTCTCCCTTCCCCCCCATCACCAGCAGCAAAAACCAACCTGCGGTAGAGCTGATAGAGTGAAAAGTGAAGCCACACAGTGTCTCCCTCAGTGGTAAACTGGAAAAGGACTCAGACACCACTACTTCTAAATCAACACGAAAGCATTTCGAGGTTACCTGTTCCTTCTGGAAACTGGTCTGGTGGTAAGCTCTCTGAGTTAGTGAAATCCATCCTTATATAACTAGAACTCATTTCCAGCGAAGACATTCAGAATGCTTTCTAAAGTGTGTTCCATGCTTCCCTTCAGAATAGTGAACTGGAATAGCATAGTCTTTCTGCAATGTGACTTAGGGATTTTCAGTGGCATTTATACATTCTCTGTGGCCTCATGTTGACTTAGATTGCTGGATCTGTTTCCTCTGGTTTTCTCCACTTTCTGCTGCCCTGACTCCTCATCTCTCTAGTCCTGCACAGCAGGGCTCCCTCTTGCCAAACAGCAAAACTGCTGACCACATTTGACTCTTACTTTACACCTCCTTCTAAATAAAGATGGTTCCATTTATGATTATTTGATGTTTCAGTGGTTCTCTAGTTCACTCAACCTAGGAAACAACCTGTTTGAGCCAACAATCAGGCGAGGGTTCTTTTACCTGACAAAGGTAAGAATCACGAACAGGTAGTTACAGCTCTGTGCTCGGCTTCACTGACTGATAACAATTAAGGCCAGAAGTTTTCATCTGCGCACTCTTCTGGTTGCTGTTCTCTGTCACTGGACTCCATCAGCAGAACAGAAGGCAAAAGGAAGCTGTTCATTTGGCAATTAACACATCTCTGCTGAGCCAGGGAATATTCCCGAGGGCTAGCTGTGTGACTTAGAGCTCACTAGTGTTTGGGAAGTTTGGGGATTGGCCTGGACCCCTTTCTGATCTCTACCATGTTACAGGAAGTTTCCCTGCTGCCTAACCCAAGAGAAGGAAATTTCTGAACCAGTCAGAAATCAGGAAGCAGGACTTGGTCCGAGGGAGAGAGGAGCACAGGGGAGCAAATGGGAGCAAAACGGAGGGAACGGCAGCTGTTGGCCAATTCAAAACCCTTTCTGGACATCACAGGAAAAAGTGTAGAGTCAGATCTGCAAGCACTTGGGCAATTTGTTGAGTACAATGCACTGATTACCAAAACTAGGATTTCAGTCCACCTTCAGGTGCATGGGCCCGTGAAGACAACCCTGGATTCTTATTAAGCAGACAAGTAAGCTTCCTCATCTAATTATTAAGTTGGAACTTGTTGTGTTGTTTGGTTTTAATATTATATTAAAATATTTTTTAAAAGAAAACTTTGTGACTTGTATACACTGACTACAGTATATACAGTGTTCTGTATGTGGATGAAGACGGCTCCTCTTCACTTAGTGCAGCCCAGACAAGCCATGAGCTTGGACACCCATGTTCTGCAGGGTACTAAGATTCCTGCCGGTTTGAGGTTTTGTGTTTTCACATCGCATCGTGTCTACAAAGCACCTATCTGTGTCTCCTGTATCTCCGTTTTTTTGCTTTCTATAAAATATTCAACAAATTACCTGACATATTGATGTTAGTATAAAATAGGTTTTGTTATAGCTGATTTCCCTAAGTACAGGCTATTATAAATGTTCAAACAGGCTGGGCCGAGCCATGATATGTAGCAGGTTAGGTGTGTTAAGTGTGTTTTCAGCTTGATGATATTTGTAACTAATGATGAGTTTATTAGGCACAGCCTTATTGCAAGGCAAGGTCTATGAGAGACATGCTTGCGTCACCTCAGCATCTTCACATGATGAGTGTATATGATGTGGCATGTTCTTCAGCTCATCAAAGTCCCCATATAATTCACTTCATGGTCTCATTGGCTCCATATAAATGGATCTGTCAGACAACTGAATTTTTTTAAAAATGCCCTGGCTAATGATACTCTCATCATCATTTAGTCAAGATTTCCATTTTCTTGTATGATTTTTTTCCTAGACCATGTTTATGTGTTTGTAGTATGTAATGATTACATTTATCATGGGAAGTTGGTATGTGAGAATAACGTAATGTGTCTTGATTCTTTTTAGGTCCTTTACCCACCCCTGCCCACATCAAATGTCTTGGTCCCCTTCTCATTTGTGAAAGCTATAATTCAGTTTTCAAGTGGGTTTTTTTTTTCATCGCCTTTCACTACTCTCTCTTCCCTCTCACCCCTTTCTTGTTCCCTTTCTCATTTGAAAAGATCTGCCTACTTTCTTTTACCTTGTATTTTACTTGTATTTTGAGTTTTAAATAAATACAAGATTTTCATTTGCACATGAACCAAGGGCAACTTGAACTGCCTCAAGCAAAATAAGCAGCATATTGATTCATAATCGTGAAACAATCACCCAGTTCAGTTATCGCCACACAGTTTCAGGTTTCAACATTTTCAGCTCTATTTTCCTCCTTGTCTTAGACTCCAGGAAAAGAGGGGGCCCGTGGCAGCATGGGCTTACATTCTACCAGTTCCATGTGACCAAAAGTAGCTAAGTACCTTCTTGTAGTAGTTATAGAATGTTTTGCATTGCACTGTTCTAGGTCATACGATCATCCTTGAACCAATCACAGAGGCTGAATGATGTTAGAGTCTATAAGACGCCATGCTTTTGAACACACCTCCTGCACTGAGTGGCAGCTGACACAACCAAATCAGAATGGAGTCACTGTTCTAAATGTAACATATCATGACTTCAAACTTGGAACTGATCCTACTTTCAAAACAAACAAACAAACAAATCCCAGGACATGCTTGCAACCCCAGTCAGTGTAATAAGGGAGTGCCCTCTGCTTTAATCCTAAGGAAAATAACTTCAAAAAACTTATCTGTTTTTCTGCTGTCTCTGCTTTCTTCAGTTCTTTTTTACCTAGAAAGTTCACTTTATCTGGTTAGCTCACTGGAACATTCATTTTATTATATAAAAGTAAGTGTTACCCATTTCTACAGTCACAGCAAAAGCTGATAAAGATACTTAAATTAAATTTGCTGTAGTTTGTCTTCTGACAATAGTCAGGTTTTGATTGATGTTCAGTCTTGGAGTTCAATCCACCTAAAACTCCATGGATGAGAAAAGGGAAAGTTAAGATTAATTCTTTACAATGAAACCAAGGAGCCATTAACAGAAGCAAAGAGAAAGAGGATGGTGGGCACAGTTTATTGTTCAAGATTTAATTTAGGTTTCTAAATTAAAGGAGGTTTAACTACAAGACAGTCTTTAAATAATAATTTTGCTGTATGCTCATTTCTACTAGTAACACTTCTATAATGTCCTATGTGCAAGAAGATAAAGTTGGCACTGAAACTACTCAATATACACTACCTCTAACCTTAGGCCTTTTTAAGCAGAACATATTTTTTTTTGTTTCCTGATTATAGCATGTTTCTATCATCACCCTTATAATAATTTTCACACTTTTTTTCTGACTTGAAGTAAAAATTTCAGTGTGAAATTTCTCTCCTATCTTCAGTGTCATTATGTTAGCAGTTTTCCAGTCTTGGTACGTCCTTCTGGAACATCATTTTCTCCTAAAACAGAAAGTAAAAGGGCCACAAATAATCTTTCCTTTTAGCCTAGAAGCTCTCTAGTGAGTGCTTCTGGAAGGTTTAATAAAAGACAGCATCAGCAGCCAGGGCCCCCTCGCTGGCCTTTCACAGAGGCATCTTTTCAGTTCCTGTGGGGGTCAGATGCCCAGGCAGATGTCTCCTGTGTGGGGACCGTATTTCCACCAGAAATGGGCATTCCATAGGAGCTTCCCAGGTGCTGAAGACTCACAGCATGTAGCCCACAGCCTGCTTTGCTGCCTGCACACTCACATGGTGAGAATGGGCCAGGCACCCCACACAGGCAACCTATCCACCCACCTCCATAAATCCTGCCACGCAGCAGGGGCTGGAAATGGATCTGTTCTCCCTTCAAAGGCTGTGAAGCCAAGAACTCCCAAAGTTCTTGCGTCAGCACCATTCCTCTGACTCTGCTGGCTGCTCCTCTTTGACACCACCTGGCAAAGGACCACAGTATCTCTTGGAATCAACCTCTTCTCTATGGTTCCCACTAAGAACACTCAGCTTTGAAACATGATCAAGCCACCTACCCACAGGAGCTGCAATTCCTACTCACATCCACAGGCTCCAGCTCATCACGATCCCTGACTCCTATCAGGAATGCTCCCCTTCCCCATCACCATGCATGAGGTCCATGCAGAGTTCTCTCTCCCCAAACCTAAGGTACTCACTACTTCTGCATCCTGGGGGTCACAGGGATATTTCTAAGGCCCTAGTATAAGACAGTTCTGAGCAAGTCAGGATATTTGCAGGAGCTACTCAAAGAAGCCTCCTATTTCCTGGTACACTTGAGGCTGAGCCGACTCTGGGGACCAAATTATCACATTTTCCTGGGACTTCCCTGGCTTTAAAACTGAAAGTTCCACATCTGAGCCCTCAGCTCCAGGCAACCAGGAAGTTCAGTAACTAAGGAACGTGAGAGCTGAGCCTACTACAGCCATCCTCTTACTATAAGAAATAGGGAAATCAAAGGTGCACAAAAGAAAAGATCTGAGTGATGGAGAAAAGACATTTCCTGTCACATCTTTCAACCCTTCATTGCCTGTTTGACCTGAAGCAGCATAACTTGGACTTCCTGACATGCATAACAGAAAATCTGTTCACTGATACATCAGTTGCATATTACACAAGTCTCTTATCCCATCTCCCCCCCCCCCCCCCCCCGCCAGCCTGGTGAAACTGGAATGATGTTTCCTGAAGATTACACGAGATCACACTGTTAAGTATCCATCTCAAGGCCTGGCACATAGCAATTGTGTAGAAAGTTTGGCTTTCTCATGTTTGTAATCTGTAGCATAGCACTTAGACTGTGGTGATTAAAAATTAGGAAAGAAGTAGAGATGAGCTTGCTGAGACTGCTTATTATACAGATAAAGGGAGATGAGACATAGTTGAAAAATGCTTTGCAGAAGCCCTAGCAGCAAAGTCAAAACTATAACCAGACCCGTTGAGCCCTGAGTAGCATTACTTCCACCATTTTATGACCACAAACATTCTGAGAATTTATGACCACAGACACTCTGAGAATGTCTATCTGTTGATGTAAAGAGGATGAAGATTTCACAGTCCAAGAAGACTCCTCCTGAACATTATGACTGTGGCATGTCAGGGCAGAGCCAAGACCCAGCACAGCAAGGACTCATGGGCTAGTCTATCTCACTGGATGGTAGCCAGGGTCTCCCAAGACAAAATCAATGAAAAGCTCTTCCTGTTCCATGGTCATATGTTCACCTGTCCTAACTTAGTGCGAGTCTCTTTTGCAATATCAAATGCATACCAAAGAGACCTATTTTCCTGAAAAATACTTAGTAATGACATGGATCTGTCATGGTCTAAAATCATGCATTGAGACACTAGCCACAGTGGGGTGGGATTAGCAGGTGGGGACTTCAGGAGGAGACTAAGTCATGAAGTGGAGTCCTAGTGGTAGAACCCGTACTCTAGTAAGAAGAGATAACAGTGTGCTAGCAATTCTACATTCTCTTCTTGGTCTTCTTCCTCTCCTCTTCCCTGCCATGTGAGATTACAGAGGACACCCATCTTCGAACCAAGAAGAGGACCCTCACTAGATCTTGACAGTGCTGGAACCTGAATCCCAGTCCTGAGAACCATGAAAAATAAATTTCTATTGTTTCAGCCATGCAGTGTGTGATACATGTTATAGCCAATGGGCTAAAGCAGTATCAACTACCAAATGCTAATTGCAAGATTCAGAAACCAACCAAACTTTTCTTCTCAGAAAAGTAAAATTCATTTTCAAAATGAGGTCCACAGCTTGTAAATGCTTTTCTCAAGCAAATAACTCTGGAGGTGAAGAGGAGAGAATATAGTAATCCCGCGCCATGTGCACTAGTGGCAGGAGGGGGAGAGAGTGGAGGAAGACTGGCCCCTTGTTGCCACCTGGGCCACCCTTTGGCTTGTCTGCTATCTCCTCCTGAGTTTAGAGCCATGGGCCTCAGCCTCACCAGAGCACACAGAAGTAGAACCCAGCCATCTGTGGCATTGATGATTTATTTTCCATGTCCACAGCCTCCTCTATTACAGCCTGGACTGGTTTTATTCTAAGCTGACTCAAGATCATAAAAGGAATATTCCCCTTGATTGCCACATGTTTGAGAGAGATATTTGGAATGTAGTGGCCAAGTGATTCCCCCAGGACTTCTGGGCTTGAGCCCAGATGCTTCAGAAAGTCTTGGAGGAACGTACAGTATTGGATGAAAGACTTTTCTCTTTGTAGATGAGCAGTGTAGCTGCTGTGTGTCCAGAGTGAGAAGGGCGTTCTTACCAGCTATAATGCACCAAAGGTCCATAGCCATGACCAAGGTTATGCATCCAGCACTCCACAAATCTGTTGCCTTGTTTAAGAGTTCACTTTATCATATTGCTCAAAACTATGAGTTTTGAATCAATGGACAAGTACTGAAAGAGTAAGGTCCTGATTTGAGCCCCTGGCTTTATTTAGAGCCCAAAAGAAAATCCTTTCTTCTTTCTACTCAGACCCAGGAAGAAGCACAACAGCTGGACCTCTGCCTGTTTCGACAGGTCACCAGGCCTTCACATCAGCAATCTTGGTTCTTGAAGGTGACTTACAATGTAGCCATGTAGTGCTGGCTTTTAGATACTTTCCAAAGGTGAGCTGACTCAACATGATAGGGCTGGTTAAAGTCACTGATTCTTTCCAATCCGATGTTCCCAGTGTCACATGTCGCTTCATGCAGAGTAAATACTATTGGAATATTCAGGAGTAATTGGGGATCTGCAAAGCTGATTTAGGAAGATATTGGTCTGGTTTACCAATACTTGTCTATATACCATTTATACTCATTTCTAGGTGTAGTTAGGTTTGTGTTAACTATTATACAGTAAAAGTTACCTAATATGCTTTTAATTGAAATTTTTATGGGGATAATTGTATCTTCCTGTGAAGCTGTAAAAAATAACGTGATGACTTTTTATTGACTTTGCCCATTTTCTTCCAGTAAGCACAAAATGTAAAGCAATAGTCTAATATCACAGCTGGATAGTCTTTGAAATGATTGCCCTATATTTAATTTCCCAGTTTTACTTGTAGTCTTGTGCAAGTGCATGTGTGTGTATGTGTGTGCATGTGTGTGTACTAAGTTCCACCAGTTTTATCACCCATGTGGATCAGATCTCTGATCACAAGTTTTAAACAATAGAGCAAGTTCTAAGCAGTTTCTAAACAGTAAGAACTCTCCCAACCATATTTCTCTTTTACATCTATTCTTGGCTTGTGCCTCCTGCTTTCCCCAACACTAATCTTGATAATCTTGGGCAGCCATTACTTTGTTCTTCATTGTTTACATCTCAAAATTGTTTTAGAACTGGAGCCATACAGTGAGGAGACTTGAGGATTAGCTTTTTTCAGAATTATTCACCTTAGTATCCATCCAAGTTGTATCAATCGATAGTTCATTATTTCTCATAGATGAGGATTCTTCTATGGCATGGATACACCACTGTTTGTTTAGTCATTGACTTGTGGAAAGATATTTGGGCTGCCTCCAGTTGCTGTGAATGGTCATATACTGATTTTTATGTGAACTTCAGTTTTCACTTTTTTAGAAGACAATTAGTGAATCATATAGTAGTGGTTAGTGGCTTCTCCTTTGCAATGTGATTCTTTTTAAAGGGGAACCTGTGTCAGCCAAAGTAGAAACTTTTACACCTAGAAAATTCTCAATAGAAATAACTGCTACTATTGTAACCCAAGCCTGGCTCAATTCTAACCACTAGCAAAGAGGAGAACATGTTTAGCATTGACATTGAAATTTACTGTTTACAGAGTCACTGCTTTCAAATCCTTCCTATTTGATCTTTCTTTTAGGCTAAGACTATTATTGGCACTACTAGAAAAGCTCAGATTTTCTTTTCCAGTTTGATTTTTATTATCTTCAAAGTTTTCCCTGCATTAGAGAAAGGAAAGTCTTTCACCTTCTGAGTATGTATGAATGATTTGGAGAATGACTAATGAAATATAAAAGGGAAGTAGGTGACTTTATAGAACTTCCAAAAAACAAAAATGTATTCACAAATACATATGTTTTATTAAAATATGAGAATAAAATTTATAGTGTTTATAGAAAAAGTAAGAAAATGAATAATATACACAATATTTAAAGAAAAAGGTTTCATTTCAAAATATTTCTAAGGTTGTTAAGGAAGTAGTATGTTACAAACACTATAGTGTTTTAAAGCCAGTCCACTTTTTAGCTATTTTAATAACAGAACTGAAGGAGGCAGTGATTGTGATACAGTGATTTTCCTATCTAAGACAAAGGATCTAATCTAGATTCAAGAACTTACAAACTTTTAAAATTCTTGGACCCTTGGTTTTGTAATTTGTAAGATGGAAGTAAGATCTCATATCAAAGATCTCATCTCAAAATTGTTGCAAGAAATTAAAATATGTCAAAAATCCCAACATTTCATTTATTTAAATAATTGTCCTAAAACTTTCTATTTTATATTCTGTTCAGATTTTTCCATATGAACTATATCAATGAAGATGTGTTTTGTATAGTTAGCACATGACGCACCATTATGACCTAGGCAAGTTTTCTATCGAAACTTTGGAAAACTGCATATATATATTCAAACATTGCTCTCCTAAGTTATTTTTGGGTCCCAGATTTCTACTTTAAATTTATCTCATTAAAAAAAATTGTGTTCCCAATTTGGTCTAAAAAAATAGTTCCCCTGATAACTACAAACACTGTAGCCCAACTTACATTTCTTGTGGAAGCAAAAATCCTGCCAATATCTCTGGCAGCCTTGCCTACAGAAAGTCTAAAAAATTCACTCTGCTATTACTTTAGAAGATTTCTGCTATTCCAGTGTACAAACCCAGCTGAATGTGAGAAAAGGTAATCAGATGTAAAAAAAGAATGAGCCTTAAAGATTTATTCTAAAAAATTCTGTGAGGCACGTTTTGGGACTTGACTTATTCTGACCTCTTCAAGCCAATCATACACCAAACACATCTCAGGCAACCACGTGGCTGCCAGTTTCAGATCCTCACACAATGATAAGACAATGGAATTTTTAAATAAACCAAATGGGCTTTTTGGGCCAAGCCTTTTTTTTTTTCTGAGTCATGTGAAACTGTGTTTAACGCAACTGACCAAGGTGGTTTGGGTTGTTCTTCATGGTCTCAAAGGACTGAGTGGGAAGTGGGTTTTGACCATTTGCCCAGAAAGACTTTGAGAATATGGTGTCCCCAGCAGACCAACTGGCACTCAGCAGCCTTGTTAGCATAATCCTGATATGTAAGTCCCATGAGGCAATTTTTCCAGTCAAGGGTGGAGTCAAAGAAGTCAGCAGACCTAAGTCAAAGCCAGATGGAAAATCACAGAGGCAACAACACAACCATATTTTTTTTCTCTTAGGAATCAGAAAGGTTCTACAACCATAGCTGCAGCGATAATGAGTTAGCTTTCCTCTCCTAAGTTGAGCAACTACTCCTGTTCCAGGAGACGGGAATAAGGAATCACCTTGCATCAGACCCTCTATGTTCCAGGAAGTTTATTAGAAATGGTTCATTATAAATATATTTAAAGCAAGTCCTTTCATCTGTTCTGGAGGCAAATGTCAAAAGTGTTGAGCTTTGTTCTGAACTTGCATTCAGTTAGTGTTAGCAACCCAAGTGGATATGTCCCCCCAGTTAACTAGTTTGAAACTACTAGGAACTTACTTGGGGCCTAAGTGAGGTAAGCAAAGGTTCCAGGCACGTCCTCTTTGACTTCAAAGCTCTTGATTGAGAAATGACCCAGAAATGGAAAAGTAGTCTACTTGTGTGGCCTGGGATCAGCATTACAGTGCAGTACCCAGAGTAGCTCATGGCTCATTACAGTATGGAATCCTTCCTAAACGAGTCACTATGGAAACCTGATCTTGTCCTCAAGGAAAGGTCAGTTTAAGACCTCCAGAAGCTGTAAATACTGAGAATGACCATATTTCCCATCCAATTATCATCTCTCTCCAAAATGTCGTTCAAAATAATATTTATACTAACCTGTTTAATGAGGGTAGGAGAGTCCAAGAATAAGAAAATAGCCTTTTCCATAATGTCTATTTTGATGCTGCTCCTACAGTCGCACATCATTTGAAACAACTTTTTTTAAGCAGGATGTTGGTGGCCCATTTGAGGCTACATTTAAAGTTATTCCACTGTATTTTCAGAGGACAGCCTGATGTTTGTGACCTCAAGGTCTGTAGGCTCAGGACCCCAGACACCCAGCAAGCAAGCATCTCATTTGTGCTGTGAATAGCATCCCAAGTGTTTCTTGGCTCTTTCCTATTCACATGGGGTCACTGCGTGGCCTGTTTTCAACAACACCATGAAAGGAGAGGGGCCATCAGGGGCCTGGAGTAATATTCCAGGCAAGGAAAAGCATAATCCAGAATCAAGAAAGGGGATAGAAATAATGTACTGGATGAAGAAATACTGAGAACAGAAACTCAGGAGGTTTGTGGTGGATCTGAAATGTGAGAGAGAGGGATAGAAGGGTAAGGGAGATGGCACGTCTTACCAAGATTACAAGGATGAACTTGCTATTTCCCATCAAGAGAGGAACCATAAAGGGAGAAGGAAGGGAAAAGAGAACAAAGAACAGCATGTTGCCGGGAGCCATGGCAGGTTGGCCATTCATGAGAGAGCATCCAGATGTGTATCCAGATGAGGAGGAGAACAGGGGAGTCACCAAGAGTTGAAAATAAATCTATGAAAATGTGAGCAAAAACAAAACAAAATAATGCAATAGGATCAATCCCAGGAGAGGAACTGTGAGAAGCCAACTGAGAGGAAAAGGAAAAGTTCTTCTAGGGCAGAAAATGACTTGCAGAACATACTGACCAAGTTGGATCCATTTGAAGTGAAGAAAGATCTAAAGTTCATGTGAGGGAGCTTTGACCCTCTCAGAAAGTAGGAAATGATATTGAGAATGTTAAGGCTAAGAGAGTGAAAGTTAAAAGAAGACAAAGAGATTAAAGTGGGTTCAAGGTAAAAAGGAGAGTAAAGAATGTGGTGAGAAAAGAGCAGCACACACCTGGAAGGGTTTCAAAGGGCAATGATCAGTGGAGAAATGGGTAAATATGCCAGTGGACAGCTTTGGATTTATCTTCAAGTATTTTGGCTAAAGGAGAGAAAAATAATTCTCAGATAAGCAGAGAACATAAGTAGGTATTATAAAAGTCCTCCCTTAATAAGATCAATTTCCATAAACTATGTGAGGAAGCGGACATCATATACTATAATCTTCTGTGATACAATGTGCTGGTTAATTTCCTGTGTCAGCTTGCGGGGTTTCCCCATCATTCCACTTTCCCAAGTCTTCTTTATATGTGTCAGAAAGGTTGTTTCTGGACGGCATTCACATTTGAATAGGTGGGCTCAGTAAAGTCTGAACCCTCTTTTATGTGGGTGGGTCTCATCAATTAGTTGAAGGTCTAAATTGAACAGAAAGTCTGATATCCAAGTAAGACTAACTCCTCCTGCCTGACTGGCCTCCAGCTGGGTTGGTTCTGTTTCTCTGGAGAATCTTGACCAGTGAGTATTTAAGAATCATCATTTCTGCATTTCTACAGAATAACTTGGTCACCAGAATGTGATGTTGCCTTTGTGTGTGTCTGTGTATCTATGGGTGTTTTCTTCCTCCCAAAGAAGAAAAAGGGCTGAGGATTTAGATCAGTAGCACTGAGCCTACCTTGCAAGCACAAGGGCCTTATTTTGATCCCCAGTACTACTGCAAGAGGAGGAAGAGGAGGAGGAGGAGGAGGAGGAGGAGGAGGAGGAGGAGGAAGAAGAAGAAGAAGAAGTAGAAGAAGAAGAAGAAGAAGAGGAAGAGGAAGGGGGAGGAGGAGGAAGGAGAAGAGGAGGAGGAAGAAGAGTTGACAAATATTAATCACAAACCTGAAGCCTTTCCAAATTCTGCCTTTGACTGTGATTGTTCCAGCCTCGATCAGTGCCGCTCTCATATCAGCATTCCTATCCGAGGTGAGAAGCAAGAGTCCCTAGAATATGGGGTTCAGAAAAACAAATGGGATCTACCAGAAAGACATGTGCGGCCAGAAAAGAAGTTTCATCACTAGCAGGCCAAATCATTGTGTTGATTAGAGATGTCTCTCCTTTCTAAGCCAAACACATTTTAGAATACTGGCATTTTCCTCTCAAAGCAATGTTTTGCAATTATTATGACACAGAATTTTTCCAAGTACACTTCTTTCATATTTCTGGTGTCGGGTACCTGGGTATGGATTTCATCTTTGTGAGCTTGTTTCCTCGTTGCTAAAACATGAAGACACTAGGGAAAGCGATCAGAGTTGTCTCTTATTGCAATTTCCTAGTATTGAAAAGTTAATATCCAAAGGCATCTCTTTAGTAGCAGTTTCATATCCCATCTAGGATCTCCATCCTGTTTTTTATTGCTACCTAATCAAGATGTCAGTTATTGCTTTCATGTGCCCTAAGAACTGTATAAGATTGGATCAAAATCTGAGTCACATAGTATGTATAAATCTGAACCATCGCCTATTAGATCTGAAAATTTTCTAGAAATCTTGTAAACTTATGAAATGATAATATCCTGCACCCTGATGGTCCATCTTGCCATTTTACATCTTCTAGCCCCTGGTCTCTGTCATAGGCCTAGATGTAAAATTCAATAATTTCTTCCATTTTTCTAATTTCTAAACATCCCCTGAACCTCCACAACAAAGCAAAACAAAACAAACAAAAAATCATTGGCATCCCCACTTCTAGCCTATCTAAACATTAGCCCACCTGCCTATTGTGAATTCCCAGTGCCATTTCCTCTGTAGTTCCCAGCCTTATACTGTTTCTGTAAGAGTAGGGCTAATATTTTCTTGTTCTGTCCCTTTAATTCTTTAATTGACCTCAGGCTCCTTCCCATCTCCTATCCCAATGTCTTAGTGGCAGATTATTATAAAGCAAGACAGTTCTGTCCCTAAGAAGCCAGGTGCCAGCTGCTAAAAGATATGTTTTTCACACCAACTCTCCCAGCGGGTACCACTGTAGTGGGAACTTTACTGCTGCTATGTTAAGACCTATCATCCCAGTTGTTTCACATGCTTTCCAAGAAGCTTTCACTCTCTGTTTCATAATGCAAACCAGCCAGATGCGCAACATCAAAAACAAAAGGGCCTTGGAAGTTCCAGCATGCCAGAAAGGGTTTGATGTTCCTCTGTTGGGAAGTCAGCACTGGCTTCTAGCAGCACGGACCTTCCCAACTGATAAGCTGTGTCTCACTCATGTGCAAGGAGACCTTGTGGATAAAAACTGTAGAATGTAGACAACTTAAAGACCATGCTTATGACAGCTGAAATATTTCCATGAATTGAAGTAATAGTTGAATGTTCTTTGTATGAACCTTTCTATAAATTCCTAAAGTCAATAAATACTATTTGGGGGCCACTAGGGGCTAAAATGAGCAGCATCTCCTCTCGATCTTCCTGGGGGACCATCTCGGCTAAATTAATTCTCATTCTAGCCATTTACTCAGCACCAGTAATCATTTTGCTTTGAGGATACATATGTACTTTTAAATCTTATTTTCCATGATCTCTTCTCCAAAAGAAAGGAGGCTTATATAACTTTTGTTCTTGTTCTTGTCATCTGGCATTAAATGTTGCCAAATGAAATACAGTTGATTTTATTTTCTTAATTATGTCTGCTTGATTTTTAATTTGTAATTTATATCAGCATTCAATGTCAACAATTCTTAACAGAATGTCAAAATAAGTATTTTATAGAAACAAAAGTAATATATCTTCTAAAAACAGTATTTTTGAACAGTTCAGTAAGATCTATTTTAAAGGATGTTATGTTTTAGATCTTAAGTACCGCCCCCCGAAGGCTCATGGGTTGAGGACGTGGGCCCCACCTGGTGGCACTATTGGGAGTGGTGTAATCTAGGAGGTGAGGCACTGTTGGCGGAAGTTGGGGGTGTGCCATTGCAAAGGTGCTGGGACCCGTGACCTTTTCCCCACTCTCTGCTTCCCAGCTTCAATATGAGAAGCTCTGCTTACCACACACTCTGACCACGATGTGTTCTGCTTCCTCGCAAGAAACACAGGGCCAAGGAACCACAGACTAAAATCTTTGAAACCATAAGCTAAAATGAATCTTTGCTCTTTCTTATTCATTCAACTTGGGTGCTTTTCTGTAGCCGTGGGGAGCTGACTATCACAAAGGTTGCTATAAAATTTACAGCTTCAAAATAGCAGTTCTCAAATGTATCTGAGCCTACGTGAATGTAAGCAAAATTAGTATCTTTTGTTTTTATTTCCATTTAGTATCTGATAAAATTTTAGAATGCTGGTTGTACATAAAATTAAATGAAATTTTATCTTTTAATGGTAAATATATACATATATAAGTTTTTAAAGTGCTTTAAAAGTGCAGTTGTTAGGGTTAGATCAAAGATCTCATGTGCTCAGAGGCAGGGCTGTTGGAAGGTGATTGAATTATGAAGTCTGGTCAGAAGAAAAAGGTCACAAGGGCCATTACCCACCTGCGGTAGCTCCCTCCCCCCACCCCCACCCCACCCCTTCTCATTCCTGGCTACCGTGATGTGAGCAACTCTTCTTCCTCTGTGCCATGTCACTTCTCCCTTGGAGCCACCTGATCCTAGACTGTAACCATGCACCAAAGTAGACCTCTCCCCCAGAAGTCGCAGGTGTCTAGTGTTGTGTCTCAGCAGCAAGAATGTGACTTAAGACAACACATACCTAAAAATCTTTTTGAAAAGTTAATTTTTCTGGAAGCAAAGAAGACCTATAATTCTTTTAAGTACTTTGGATATAAATCATTCTAAAATTTTCTGACTTTTCTTCTTTCATTGTAATAGTAAAGTCTTTGATTAGAGCCAGAGGCCATCAAACTCATAAGACAAGCGTGGAAGTCCAAGAGAGTTCTCAACGCCCTGTTTAGACAACACAGTGAGGCATAGTGCAGATTTCAATCTGAGAGACCCAGTCGTTCTTCTCTGCTGTCCAAATATGTCTTATTCATAGGATAACACCATCGGGAGAAGGAACAGAGCCCCGCACCTACACAAAACATCCGTCTCTCAGGGAAAGAGCTGAACATTTCTAAATGTCTCCAAGTAAAACAAGAAGAAAAGGACTTTTATGGGATCGGTTCTGATAGTAGTAGGCAGAGTTCAAGACAGTACTAGTTACATTTATCCCTTGAAATTCACAGAGAATGACTGCCAGGATTCTTTGAGGACATTAGAACCCACAGAAAGGTAAGCACCTTCTAGAAAGTGGCACCGTATTTGCATAGAACTTACATGCATCCTCCAGGTACTTTAAATCATCATTAGAGTACATCATACAAAGTAAATGCCATGTAAATAGTTGTTTCATAGTTTAGGGAGTAATAGACCAGAAAAAATATTTGTACATATCCGATACGAACAAAATTTTTATCAAATATCTTTACATAGATATATTTACCAGAATTAGGTTGCATAGACAAATAGAGAGTTCACTGTACTTCTGTCAGTTCCATGAATGCACAGATCTCTCGGTATCTCACAGTACTCCTTTGGCCAGCCTGTACGTTTAATCCTCCATGCTATATTTAGAGACTAAATTTCATTAATTTAGAAACATAAATTTCAGAGAAATTTCATTGACTTCAAATCACATGATATGGCAATAGCTGTAAGCTGAATAGCAAATGTGACATTTTCCTCCTGGAATGAAAGATTTACTCACAGGTGTTAGTGACTGGAGATGCAAAATGAAGAGAGCTTGAAATTGAACTGAATTCTTAAAGAACTGAAAGTGAACATGGTTCCCAAGGTCTGTACGGACCCTTCTACCCAACAGAGGGAGGGAGAGACACCCACTAAAGGAAAGTGACCAGTGGCACCTTTACCTCCCACTGCTGGAACTGCACAGTGGGCTTGTCATGTGCAAACTGGTGGCAGTAGAAAAAGGGTTTCTTGAGGCTCTTTGGAGAATGAAAGCTGACAAAAGGACCGAAGGGCTGATCAAGGACCTGCCACCTAGGAGATACACAGAATGTAAGCAGTGAAAGATGGAAGCAAAAGAAGGATTGTACAAAGCAAAAATTATTATCAGGACTGTCAGAAATGGAGGATTGAGATACTCTGTGGTTCATGATTTAGAAGGTGAGTTCCTCTTTTTTTTTTTTTTTCAGGTTTTTTTGAGACAGGGTCTCACTTTGTAGTTCAGACTGGCCTTAAGCTCAGCCTCCAACTCACATCACAGCAATCCTCCTGCCTCTGCCTCCTGAGTGCTGGGATTACAGGCGTGAGCCACCACGCCCGGCACTGTGGTATGTGGTACTGGTTGCTGCTGGGCGTGAGTCTCCACGCCCAGTATGGTATGTGGATACCGGGGATTGAACCCGGGTAATTGCGCTTGCAAGATAGATGCCAGAACCACTGAGCTAACCCCCCAGCCCAGAGTTCCTCTTTTAACAGAAATTGTGGGAGTCATTCTCACAGTCCCTGTTCATAGGGGCTGCTCAGAGGAGGCTGCTGAGCAGGTAGTGAAAGGCAGCGTGGACACACGCAATGACGCCAGCAGCCCACCACAGCCCTGTCGGTGGTGCTGGACCATCTCTGCACCTTTCTTGGGGCCCAGCTGGGCCCACTTCCCTGTCAAGCCAGGATTCCAGTGGGGCACTCTGGCAAACCCCGGGACTGCCTTCTCAAACTCGGCTGATCTTTCTAAGTCCCTGGATAACTGCCACTTTCTCCATGAGAGAACTGAAGTGGAATTTATCTTCCAACAATTTCCAGAGAGGTTGGGAGAGGTTTCTGGCTGATTGTTATGTTCAGGAACTCCTGTTACAATGACCTTCCCATCAGACCTGCTGACAGTAACGAGATGCAGCACCCTTCCCTGAATGACAAGTATGGGCCCTGCGCTGAGGGACACCAAGTGGCCCCTCTGTCTTCAGCCACCTTCTCGATGTTCCCTTGGCAGATATGGCCTGGGGGCCTCTACTTGTGCAGCCCTGGTCTTTGATGGGCAGCCGTTGGACAGAAATCCCAGCAGCAGTACAGAGCAGTGGTTTGGGGCACTGAGATGTGACCTAGATTCAAATAATGTCTGCACTGTTACTAGCTGAGTGGTTTGGAGAAGCGTTATGGACAGAATCACACTATGCTCCCTCCAAATCCATATAGTGAGTCCTAAACCCCCACTGTAACTATATTTAGAGACAGGGCTGCTAGGGAAGCAATTACAGTTAAATGGGGTCAGAAAGATGGAGTCCCGATCCAGTTAGGCTGGTGCTATTGTAACAAGAGGAAGGGACACTGGGGATACTGAACACACAGAAGAGGATTTGGGAGGACACAGCCAAAGGAGACCATCTGGAAATCAAGGACAGAGGCTCCAGGAGAAGCCAAACCTGTGACACCTTCGTCTTCCTGCCTCCAGAATTGGGAATAAAGAAATTTCCATTGCTTGAGCCACTCGACCTATGGGATTTTCCTGTGGCAGATGGTGCATGAGGGTTTTTTAACTTAAGTCCCAAATCCCTTCAGTGGTGGACAGAACCTCACAAGGTCATTGTGAAGATGCAGTGACACAACACCCAGGAGGTACTGGGCCAGAGTCCAGCACCGAGAAAGGGCTGCAGGCAGGTGGAGCATTCATTTCAACAGCCCAACTCCTCAGTTTTACAAATGCACAGGATGAGGCCCAGAGAAGAGAAATCACAGCTCTGAGCCAAGCAGCTGCTGAGAAGTGGATCTGGAAGCCGAAACCCTCGGAGCTAGCAGGTAGGAGCCGGAGACCTCAATGCACCATCATCACTGCCTCAATCTTCTCTCTTGCAGGGGCTGCATGTGTCTCTCGCCCCTCAGAGCAATGCACAGTCACAGGGGGGGACGCAGAATCAGGGACTAAACTAAGTTCCGATCAAGGGCCAGTTACTGGTCCAGATGCATGAGGCAGAAAGGTTCCTGCTGTCATGGAACAGGCGTTTGGCCAGATGTTGAATGAGCGTAACATAGATGGGATGATTTCAAAGAACAATAACAAAGGTGCCGTACTAGACAGTGACTGCCAACCTGGAGAGAGAAAAGCCTTTTTCCAGAGAAAGATGTTCCAAAAGAAGCTTGAATAATGAAAAGGACCCACCATGACAATGTCTGGGAAACTGAATGTGCAAAGGCCCTGAGGCAGGATAGTGCTGGGACTCTTAGGTCTTAATTACATGATGGAAACTAACAAATCAATGCATTATTTTCCAAGTTAATTGAAACACAAGTGAGGGCTTCTTTCAAAAAGAAATCAGAAGAATATTTAAAAGAAGAATAGTAGAATTGGTCGTAGACATTGGCCACACCTGAGAAGAGGCAGAGACCGTGAGAACTCATAGCATCCCAAATCTGGGGAGGTGCATGGACTTAACTCTGTCCGATCACCTCATTTTAAAGATGTAAAAACTGAGACCCTGAAGTTCCAAGGCCTGAATGGGGCGGATATTCAGACAGTAGCAGCACCAGGAATAACCCCAGAACCTCCCAGCTCAGCCAAAGCGGCCGTCTCCTTTTCCTTCTCAGTGCTTCCCTAACCTGTGAGGTGAAGAGGACCTGGAGACATCACCCTCCCTCTCCTGAGGGAGCTTCTGTCTTCCTGAGGAATACTAGACTCTCCTTTCTTTCTTGTGATGGAACCAGGACTTAGAGAACCTAAAGCACCTGCCCAAGATGACACAAGTAAACGGCAACAAAAAGTCCTCGAACCTACAGTCTGCTGTTAACTCCCAAGATCTTCACTAAAATGTCAAGTGAGGTGGTGTTTGACATCTGTCACTCACTCCACATAGGCTCACTCCCAATGTTCAGAGGATGCTCTACTTGGACCAAGGATGAAAGTCAACACTGGCAAATTCTTTAGAAACCATGTCACTAGGGCACAAACCAAAATCCAAAACATTCTAGGAAATTGCAAAGACTGAAGAACTCTTAGACTTTTAGATTTGACTCCCCCAAATGAAGCTAACTTTGATATACCCTCCAGGGACTGGTGTTGTCCTCATCCCCACTCCTCTGGAACCCCAGCGCTATCATCACTGGACTTGTTAAACCACAGCTCAATTGTTGACTGACTTTCCCATTGAGAATCTCAGGAGCAGTTCGCTCCATTCTTCTCTCTTACTTTAGCATAAAGCAGATGCCCCATAAAAGGCTATTTAAATTAATCTAACAAAAAACTATTTAAGAAATAAGCACCACTCATGTCCACTTATTTGTTTGTTGCTGAATTCTTTTATTAATACCATGAGATCTCAGTGGGTATTAAAACAATGGTTGCCAAACAAATCAAACCACTTCTGCATATATAACTTAATTATAAACATAATTTTAAAACTAATATAGTTCCCCAAAATAAAGATAAATGAAATTAAAGTAATTTTTAATAAAATACCAACCATTTCAAGGTATAAATGCCTACAGTGTAGCCACATTAGAGGACTCGTGAATCTGGGAGACATTGATTTTATGTTTCCTTCTAGTGCTTTGTGGGTATCACATACAGAGCAGATAAATATTAGTGAACATCTACATGAGGTCTCTGCTATGAGGAGCCATATAAATGAGCCAGCTGTAATGTACATTGTGTAGTGTGTGGAACAGAAGCATCAAATTAGATAAGGCTTTGCCATCGATGATGCAGTTTACTAGACTAGATAACAAAGGTAGGTAACATTATGAACAAAAGACTCTGCTAACTATGCATCAATAATAACAGCCCATGAAGGTCCAGTGGGACATTCAACTGCCAAAGAAAACGTGGTGCTTTGTAGTTCAGGATTGTTTCCCACATTTCATCCTGGCATTCCAGGTGCCGTGCACTCGAGGTTACAACCAAAATCATCTGCACCAATTTTTTTTTTTTAGTTGAGGGTATTGATATATTTTAAGCATACTTTATTATCACATTTGTCATTGAGAATTTGTACCTGTACATGATGTATCTTGATTCTCAATTTTTCCCCAATTTCTAAATTGTCCCTAGGGGGCAGCACCCCCTCCATGGAGAGCAAACAGACTTTACCTCAAATGAACTTCGCTAGTGAAAGGATTGTACTATATCTCTCTTCACAACATAATGACATTTTCCTCTCAATTAATTATAATTTTGACAAAGATTCTGAGTTAGAAATAAAGCATCTCTTGAAAAATGATCAAAACAATCAAAACTTGTGACATGAATCAAAAGCAATTAGAATCCAAATTTCTTCCAGCTCTCATGACAGGCCAGGACTGGGACTGATCCCTTCCACTGCAGCTCCTTCCTTTCTTTCAGCTGTGACCCTGCATGCCCACCAAGACTAAGATAAAGAGTTACTTAGGACGTAATAATAACTAAATGGCAATGGTAGGTCAAGGCCAGCAACTCCATTCAGAGTATGACCCAGAAGTTGAACCATTTAATTCCCCTATGGAAACAGATTCAAATAAGCAGCTTTAGAATCATATTATAAAATTCTCAAGGGCCATGCTCTGTTTCCACAGCTGTATTTTACATACTTCCGTTATGAATCTCTTGATGAAAATTTAAACCTTGACTGTTCTTCTACAAACCATTAATCTTTGAAATACAATTTCAGGAAAAAGCTATATGGAAATCAAGTCTTAGAATCCAGAGTTGATGATCAACAAAGGAGGCCTTGAGTTTTGAGAGGAAGTGCCTGCGGACTGAAGATGGAGGATCAGTTTCCTCTTATCACCATGGAAACATGCTTAGAGAAACAGCACAGTCCCATCAGCACATCCTCTTATTTTTCTTATGAAAGGGGAGGCTGTTTAAGGCTACCTAGCAAAGAATGGAAAGGAAGAAAAAGAGGGGATGACAGGCAGAGGGGAAAGAAAGAAAAGAAAGAGGTATATGCTGTTCCCTAGAAGTCAGAGCCATAATTTCCTAGAAAAATTCCCCTCTTTTTCTCCTGTATGAGAGGATTTTCTCCCAGGCAAAGAAGTCAATTACTCTTTTCCTGCTCAATCTTGAATCTCATACATTAATATCAATTTACTAATATTCATTGATTCAGTGTATGGTACTTGCAGAGCATTATAGTAGAATACAAAAAAATACAGAAAATACGTTGTCCCTGGATTTCAGGTAAGTGAAATCTAATTGAGAAATGAAACATATATTTTAATAATCATTGAAGAATATTCCTGGGGTAGCTTTTCTCCCTGCCAACATGAATACTGCTTCACGATTCAAGAGGTGTATATATTCTCTCTTTTCCTCAGTAGGCTAACCTTATGACTTGGCCTGTGACTGACACGGCAGAATTCATGTTCTGATGTTTCTGAATCTAGACCTTAAAAAGGTCTGTTTCCCCTCTGTAGAAAGCCAAGTATCATGTAGTAAGTTCAAACACTCTGAAACCATGATGGTATGAGGTGGCCCAAGATAATCTAAGGAAGAGAGAGAAAACCTTACCAGGATGTAATCTTTCCAGTCACCTCAGCTGATGTTCCAGATGAACCCAGGAGCAAAGAACTTGTCATGAATCCTGAATATTCTGGTCCTAAAAGAGCCACAAGGCTAGAAGAACCATCCAGCAAAGCCCAGCCCAGATTTTGTTATTTTAAGTACAAAAGTTTGGAACTGTTTGTAAAATAGCAATAGAAAACTAAAATAATTCCCCAAAAAACACGATATTTGGTAATATACTGAACTGTTGTAAGGTGGAGCCACCCATGTGGAATTTATCTGGAAACTGAGGGCTTATCATATGCCAGTCATTGGTCTAAACAATTCACACAAAGTAAATCACTTAACCCTCACAACACCCTGATACAGAGTGGCTTCCTGTCCAAAGAGTTTGTGACAAATCTTCAAATGCAACTTCCAGATCCATGGACATAGTACTGCATAACTGTATAGACTACCATGGATTTCAGGCTGATTTCATACAACAACCAGCATGAAATGTGATGAAGATGAAAGATGTTCTCCTGTCAGCAGGATGGCGTAAGTCTTGAATCAGAGTAAAATGGGAGAGGACACAGTGACAATGTGAGAGGACCAATTAAGACCAGAAAATCTACAAAGGAAGGTATGAACAATCACTGAGCATAGCCTGAAGTAGGGCTAAAGTGTCTGGATGGGGTTTGGCCCCGGGGTGATAGCCTGCCTATTTGAAAACAGGTCACTGAAGCTCCGCCTTGTACCTGCTTTTGTGTTTCAGGGCCCGTGGTTCTCAAGATTTGCTGGACTTCAGCAGTTCCTGATGTATAAGTTTCACTCCAATTCAATCAAAACTCTGTAATCAGACCCAGGCTCCAGAATTTTTGAATTGCCCTAGATGATTCTAATAACATAGATGAAGTGAGAAGACCCATTTTAAGTGGCTATGCCTTTAAACTCTAGGAATAAGCAACCAAAAGAGCAATGGCCACTTCACCAGTCCACTGTACGATGCTATCATCTTGTATAATTCAGTCTGGATTTTCCTGTGATTTATATCTTATGAGGAAATGTGAAATGACTGACAAACACAACTCTGTGAGTTAGTGGCCTTTTGAAGAGTGGGAGAGTAGGTAGAGTCTGGGAGGATTATCAGCCTAAATATATTTGAAGTAAACGTAAGTTTATAACCCTCTGCCCCAGATTAGTGTCCACACCTGTCTCTATCCCCCCCCCCCAAAAAAAACCACCACCAACAAAAAACACTTAAGTTGACTTCTCCTTTCAGCTAGATCTTCTCTGGAAATCTTCTAAGCAATATTCAGTGTAGTCACTGTCCAATCCTCTCAGAGTTCATTTCAATCTAGAACCTTCCAATTTTTCTATTTGCTTAAGGCCAAAGAGATCACTGAAGAAAGAAATGCAAAAATTTTTCTTACAAAGTTCAGTGAAGACTTGATGCAGGCAAATTCTGTTCATGAGTGTGCACTGTTTCATAAAGGACCTTTTAATATTTCAAAGATTCTTTAGCAAAGTCTACAAGGAGTTGCCCAATGTTTCATAAAAGTAGATGGTGCCAAACACTCTGTGTACTTTCTCTTAACTTTTCCTTCTCAGAACAGAATTGAGTTTTCCAGGAATATTCAGTTGGGATAACATGGATGTCAGTTCAGTTATTCGGTTTGGAGACAACCTTTTTTCGGCCATCTGGGGAAGCATTTTCAGTTTGCAGAGTGGATCAAGTTTCCAATTGAGAAGTCATTCTGGACAGCTACTTCATGGAAGCTACAAACATTTTTTCAAGTTGTTTGCTAACTTGTCCCTAAAGATAATTTGGCAAGGAAAATGCTAGCTCATTTTAAGACCTGAGATTTTATGCTTACATGATACTAATATTCTGGCTCTCAGTCAATGGAAAGAGAAACATATATTCACCCAACTAAATAAACTAATAGTAAACAGAATCAAGAGCTATAGATTTAATTATAAAGAGTGATATTCAAAAACTGAATGACTCAGCTGTCTCAGAATCTCTTCAGCAGTTCAGAGTGCCCAGATCAACATGATGACCAATGAAACATTTTCACTAAAAAAATTACTTTTTAATCATAGTAATACACGTTTTCACTTAAACACTAGACATAATGTTAGACTAGCTGACCCCATGGCACTTCCACATATAAGAGTCGGTGACCTCAAAATATCTCTGAAATAGAGCTGATTATCATCTAAACTTCCTTTGAAGATTTCTTAGCTTAGTTAATAGATGAATACTCAAAAATATAAACCAGACTACCGATCGCAGGCTGCCCTCCACAGTCAAGATTCTGCTGCTACTACAGATAATTACACATTTATCTAAGCTTAAAACCCTTATCAAATGTACCACTAAATCACAAGCAATCAATAAGTACTGGAGCATGGTGAAACTATAAATCTGAAGAAAAACAAGACACTCATCCAAAAAATAGTTGGCTTGTAAAGTCATTCATATGGCTTGGCTTGTTATAAGTTGATGGGAAAGATCTCATAAAAATGTGGAAGAAAGGGGGCTTGAAAAATATCCACCAGTTGAAAGTGACCAAGTTCAGCCAAACTCCCTGGAGGAACTCACTTATATAATATGATTTATGAGGTTCTGGGAAAGGTCAGTGATACCAAAAGCACTACCTACCATAACCAGCCTTCTTCCAGAGCCCTGAAATTCCCCCCGGTTTTCATTCTGCTCTTGGTCTTACTCTTTAAATGGAGTAAACTTATTGAAAATTTTAAATACTTTCACCACTGCAACCTTCACAAGAATCTCACTTCATCAGATTAGTTCCTCATGTTTTCAGCAAGATTCAGTAAGAGAATACAAACAGAGGAGTGATGGGATTGAGGAAAACTTCATCTGCCTAGAACCTCTGAAAGGTGGGAGGATACAGTACCATAGATAAGGACTTTGAAATCTTAAAACGAAAGTATGTTCAGGGCGCAGAGAAAGAGAAGGAAAGTAATACTTGATACATAGCTACTACCAAGTGTTCTGGGCATGCTTTAGATACTGAACATTTATTCTCCCATTTTATCTTTGGAACTACCAACTAGTTAAGTAGTATGAATCTTGTCTTGAGCTGGCGAAACCACAGACTCAAGGGGATAACAAGTTTGTTTTAGAATGCAAAGGTAACAAATGGTAAAACATAGATATCAACCTGTAATCCTGGAACTTCAGAGCCTGCCATTCTTCTTTGTGCGACAATGAAGTCTTGAATTCAGAAGGCTTATTTTCTAAACTTTCTGCTCTCAGAAGTTTCAGCCAGTACTTTGCTACTTACTAAATTCTTGAGGAAAAGAGAAATAAAAACTGAAAGCCAAATTTTCCTCTTTCATAATTTTACTTTAAAGCAATGCTTTTCAAAGTTTGATGTTAAAGATAAAATTTTGCCTTCAAAATAAACGTTAACATTTAACCCAGTTTACCTGCAGTGATAGTCCCAAGGCACATACACAAGATCAAACAAAAGCCTTGTAATAGCTTCAAAAATCCTGCAGGAGATATATGAACACAAATTACACAAGTAAGAATATCTGTCTACCCATAACTAAGTGAAAAGTCTCCCCAAATCATCAGACATCAGGAAAACCCAGATACCATTGTAATATTACTACATACCACTAGACTGGTTCAAACTGAAAGCACTAAGTTAACAAAAAAGTTAAACAACAGAAATTCTGAAATGTGGCTAGTAGGAAATGCAAAATGTTTACAGCCACCTGACACACAGTTTGACATTTTCTTGGGAGATTAAAACATGTAATAGTATGACCCAGAAATTTCATTCCTAAGGCATTATCAAAGACAAATGAAGGAATATATCCACACTGAGACTTGTGTATGCATCTCTTTAGCAGCTTTAGTCATAAGAGCCTAAAATTTGAAGCATCCAAGTGTTTGTGAGCAGTTAAGTGGATAAACAGGAAATACTAATCAACAATTAAAATGAACAACTGGTATAACCAAGAACATGGGTGGACACTGAGTGCTGAAGACGTTGGATCTAAATGACACAAGGGTCCAGCTACATAATAGGAAGAGAAATTTACTTGCAGCAATAGGTGGCAAATCATAGTGTAAGACAGGGAAGGACTGGGCAGTTAAACTCTGTATTTTCCTTATGGCAGTGGCTTACTTTGACATAGAAGTTTGTAGAAACTCAAAAAACCATATGCATTAAATGTGTGCACTTTACCTCAATAAAGCTGATTTTAAAAATATACCAAGGACTTGTTACCATTACCATGAATACAACCCAGGAACTGCAAAGGCAGAATTATATAAACAATTGTATAAATTAAACACCACATGACATTTAGGGCCTTTCTCCCCACTCAGTTTTTCAATTCTTCCAGGCTCTCTCTGAGCTCCACTCTCCCCCAGAGCCTGCGAAGGATGGCGACCCCATCTGTCCTACAAGCTTTCAGTCGATTTCATTACAAAAATACCCAGGACCAGAGCCAGAGCTAATGGACATCTTAGAGCACTTGGAAGAGGAAAGGATATTTTTGGCTCTGGATAATTGAACTTCACTTCAAATTAAAATCTAAGCTATTATTTTCTCTGTATTGAATCCAAATCACTCAAATTCCTGAAATGTGTCCACAGTTATTGACTACCTGATGCCAAAATGTCCTGATGAAAAGTGAAATACTCAGCCAGTTTTGTGAATTCTTTGTCCTGAAATCCAAAAGCTCAGCTATTTGGCAGGATAACAGGACAGCTGAACAGTCGACTGACACTGTCACTGTGGATTGAGAAGCCTCGGGATTGTTTGGATAAAGTCTTCTGCAAAAGTCGGAATGCAAAAACCCAATGTATTCTCATGTTGACCAAGTCAAATGTCAAGTGTTAAAATCCTAGATATCTGGAGCACAAGATTCCTGTCCAACTGCCTCTCCTTACAGGTAAATGGAAATAATGCCTAGCCATTCTTTATACAACTCCTCATGCATGGACCCCTTTGGGAAATTCCTTCACATCTAGTCTACTTTGGTTCCTACAAAATTGACTAATAATCTATTCTAGTATCTCATCACATATAATTTATTTGCATGGACATCTATCTTCTTCTCTAGCATTATCAACTCTTTGAGTACAGATCAAAAGCTCTGAACACTCAAATTCTGACAATGTGGGGAACTCAGAGTCATTAATGGGTAAACTTGGGCTGAGCATCTACATAACTATGTACTTTAAATGGATTCTTTCTCCACTTGTATGTTAAAATCATGGTTGGAAATTTCAATAGAAATTCTAGATTTAGTCACAATTAGTCCTACACACTAAAAACTGAACAGTTTAAGATTTCTTACTTTTTGGACAAAGAGAGCATCAGAACAATATTAAGTCAGCACAGTTTCTAGCATATAAAATGAATACAGTGTTATGATATAATGAAATTAAAATATAATTATAAATATGTGCTGTGTTAATACTAATGTAAATGTGAGAGGAATACATATTGCGTGTTCCTCATCAGAAATTCTTAAGATTAAAGTATTTCAGATTTAAGGTATTCTTCATGTTTTAGGACATTTGCATATGCATAATGCAACACTGGAGAGAAGAGATCCCTAAACACAAAACTCATGCCTCACATGCCCTGTATGCAAATAGCCTGGCGAGAATGATACGCAACATGTTAAGCACATCTTCTCTTTGACTTTGACATATCATATGGTTCAGATGTGGGATTTTCTAGTTTCGGTGTCAAGTGGATGCTCAGACTTTCAGAGCTCAGACTTCTGTACTAAGGGTAACCGCTGCACAGCAACTCCCATGTTACTCTGAACAAGCATTAGACTAAGAATTACATGTGTTGAACTCTCAGCACATAATGGAAAATGTCTGTCTCATGCTTGTTGATAAAAAATACATCATTTTAACTTGAACTTATGTTTCGAAGCTGACTTTTGTGCCTCCTCCAGATGTGCCAACAAGAAGACAGTACAAACGTGTTGAAATGACAGTTGGTAAACTTTCTGAAACAATCTTTATTATTGATATATTTTTCCACAACTTATCATGGTTTTCTACTTTTAAAGTTCAAAGTTCTTTTAAAAATGAAATATTCTTAGACAATAGATTGTTCTTTTTATTTATTTTTTGGGGGGACAGGGTTTCACTATGTAGCTAGGAGAAAGCTTGAACTCATTGTGCAGCCCAGGCTGGCCTCCAAATCGAAGCAATCCTCCTGCCTCAGCCTCCCAAATACTCACAGGCATGTACCACCATGTCTGGCAACCAAGTTGCTCTTTTAGAGTGAAATTTAATTAAAAGCCTAATGGGTAGAATTAATTTCAAAGTCTAGAACTATGCTTAGAATAGATTTGTATGAGGCAAGTGTTCCTAGATTTGGACCCAAAATATTATCTGTCACGAGGGAGCTGGAAAAGATTCTGTAGATAACGCAAGGTATAGATCCAACACACTGAAATCAGTGCAGAAGGTCTGGTCTGGAAATTTCCATAAAAATTAAAAACAAAACAAAGGCATCTGTTTTTCCATGAAAGGCTTAAATTCAATTAAATTTGCTCAATCATGAGCCCCTTGGCAAACCAAATAGATGTGGTTTCTTTTCTTTTTTCAATTAAAAAGAAGTTTCCAAGTATTTTGAAGGTACTCTCTACCCTTCACTGTTAGCTACTTAGTATTTCCAGCCCTAAAAGAAAAAAAGCATTGTTTTTCTCTGAATCATTCAGAACACTAGAACAAAATGAACTTGTTCACAATAAAGGCAGAAATGAATGTTTCCTTTCCCCCTTTCTCGTTCTTCCCCTTTCTTTCCCTTCCCTTTTCTTCCCTCACTCTTTCCCCTCCCTGCTTTTCCTCTCCCTCCCTCCCTCCCTCCCATGAGCCACCTGCTCCTTGACCCCTCTTCACGCGGGTGGCTTCTCTTGACAGCGTTCTTTGTCTCCAGTGTGCTAATCCTGTCTTGGAGAATCTCAACCTGTTCACAGCTTCAGTGTTTCCACTTTGTCTTATGATTCTTCCTGCTGAATGATGCCAAGAACACAGTCAAGATAATTTGAGTGGAGGGTGAGGAGTCTAACTTATTTCATAGCATTTGAAAACAGTAATAAGTTTTCAAACTCACTAAGCAATGTGAAGTTTAGATAAAACTTCATGTGAATACCCTCAAAATAAGGGGGAAATAATTGCATAATTTACAATCATTTTATAAAAATGATGAAAATCTTGCTAACATAGAATGAAGAAAAAAAATTCTCGGCATCAGGTAGATGCATAATTAAGGAAAATCCTGACAATGTCCCTTATCAGTAATAAGATCCTGGACATTTCCCCTCGAGCCTTGATTTCTCATGTGCAAAATGAACATCACTGAGACATTGTGAGGCCTGGATAACATTCCAGATCAAAGGGACCAGAGGCACATGATACTCATTCAGTAGGTATTTATGGACCCCACACGCAATTTAAGATGCAAAATGAGCAGCCACTGACACTACAGACTCTAAGTGCTTAGGATATCTCTGCTTGAGTTTTGGGAATGTGTCTCAATGAGCAATATTGTTTTCCTTGGGGTTCTGTTCTTGTCACAGCTATAGTCAAACCAAGCAGTAGTCAAAACACCTGATTTACAGAGCCACTTGCCTGGGTGGCTCAGAGGGCTGGCATGGTGGCACAAGATGGACTGGGCAGAAGACAAGCACAATAGAGAAATAGCTCCTCTAGATTATAGCCAAGTCCTGAATTAACATAGTACATTTGGACAAATTTGTGTGTGAGTGTGTGTGTGTGCGTGTGTGTGTGTGTGTGAGTGTGTGTGTATGTGTGTGTGAGTGTGTGTGTGTGTGTGTGTGTGTGTGTGTGTGTATCCACACACAAATTAAAAAGAGAAAATCCTCTCTGCTCTTCCCTGGCTCAAGTCTCCCTCAGACTCTCCTACTCCAGGAAAGGTAAGCCACGACCGATGCACTCTAAGAAACTGCAGAAGTTCATTTTTAATTTTCAAATTTAAAAGTTCCCAATCCTGAAATTTTAGAGCAATTACGAGGCATTCAAGGATAGTTTTTCCTTACACCGTGGTTTTAGGGCCTAATCCCTGATGTAAAACCAGACCTTACTTTAAAAAAAAAATGTGGATTCTAGTAGCAAAATACTAACATTGGAAACGTGCATGATAATTCTATTTTTTTCCTGGTTTTTTCTTTTTTTTTGTAGGTTTTTTGGGTTTTTTTTTTTGTTTGTTTGTTTTTTTGAGACAGGGTCTCGCTTTGTAGTTCAGGCTGGCCCTGAGCTCAGCCTAAAACTCACATCACAGCAATCCTCCTGCCTCTGCCTCCCGAGTGCTGGGATGACAGGCGTGAGCCACCACGCCCGGCACTGTGGTATGTGGTACTGGTTGCTGCTGGGTGTGAGTTCCCACGCCCAGTATTGTTATGTGGCTACGGGGGATCAAACACCCGGTCCCTGCGCTTGCAAGACAGGCGCCAGAACCACTGAGCTAAATCCCTGGCCCCTTTTTTCCTGTTTTTGCTTTTATCTGAAATGTATTATTTGATTTTTTATGAAGACAAATATCAATTGTTATCTTTGTAATTACAATATTTAGCCTTCTAATTGTCAACTGATTTTAAACTGGATGAATTCTAATATTTAAACAGTGCTTCTGGGAAATAATGCCCCTCATTCAGGCTCAAACAGTAGCAAGCAGCTCGCTGCACCTGCATCCATTGCTGCTCCAGCTTTGCTTCTTTGGTCCACAGCATCTGCCCTGGGCAACCCGACGCCATCCTCTTCCCGGACTAGGGGTGACTGTGCTGTTGGTCAGTGATTTGGTAGGACTGGTCTGTGCCTCTCTAAAAAGAAATGCAAGGAGGCTTGGAAACCAGGCAGTGATTTCTGATACTGCAACAGTTTTATGGTGGAGGCCCTTGAAGAGATCATCACTCTAGTAAGTAACATACACTCTCCACCAGGAAATCACCATCTGCTCACTTATCCAAAACACCTGAATTTTTAAAAATAGGTTGTATTATAACCAGTGCATGTAAAATGACCTTAACCAGTTTCTCAATACTCAGAAATATAGCATAATCATATATAATGCTATCTTGTCTTCTATACACTTTCTGTTTAAAAGGCAGTATTAGAAAAAAATCATACATTCTATCAATTTTCAGTCACCAAGAAAAATTAAATTCCTGAAGAAGTTAAAGTTTTCATTTCTTTTTCTGACACAGGGTCTCGCTTTGGCCCTGACTGACACAGGGTCTGACACAGGGTCTCAGACTGGCCCTGACCTCACTAGGTAGCCCAGGTGAGCCTCAAACTCAGCAATCCTCCTGCCTCTGCCTCCCAAGTGCTGGGATTACAGGCGTGAGCCACCAGCCCCAGCATTGTGGTATGCGGTCCTGGGTATGGAACTCAGGACTTTGCACTTGCCAGACAGACTGTAGAACCACTGAGCTATATCCCTGGCTCTAAAGTTTTAATTTTTAACTTTTCTGCTTTCTTAAGCAATTCAGAAACACCTCTGCTCTGGGAAGTTTCCCCACCTGGTTCAATACTCTCCCAGATACCCTTCACGGGGCCCCACGATCACTGTGAAGGGCCCTCTACCCTCACAGAAACACACCTAGATAGGAACAAATCCTCCCTCCCCGTCAAAGGAATGAAACTGAATTTACAACTTACACTAAGTACGACTAACGGCATGTTAAAAAAGAATGAGGCCTCTGATCACTGAGGTCTTGAATTGCCCACATTACACTCTACTTTTCACAGTCAATTTTCTGAAAAGAGTTAGTTCATAGTCATAAATTATCCCTCTGCAGACATCATGCCTGTGTACCTGCGTGGTCTCCCCCACTTCTCAGTCTGACAGGCACGAATCACTGCGAGTCATTCAAAGAGTTCTTTTGCCCATCTCTCTAGGGCTGACCATTCCTCTATCTGCAAAAATCGCTGGCCGCTTGACTCCCGGGCATTCTGCCATCCTGATTTTACTTCTTGGACGGCTACTTCTCTTTCTCCTTTTTCTCTTCCAACCCCCGAGAAGTAGCCAGTCCCTGAAGGACTGCTCTTTGCCCCCTCTTGGTTCCCACTAAACCCATGGCTATTTCAGCCATACTCAAGGTTTCCAGCGCATGTATTCCTTTGCAGAGCTCCCAAATCTCTGTCTATTACTTCAGCTTCTTGCAAAATTTCCCATACAGATCTTCCAAATACTTCCTGGACATCATGTCAACACCTCCAACTCAAAATACATGATGTGACCAACTTTTTCCAGGATTTACCACCTGCTACAGTTTGAATGTCTCCTCCAAATCTCCTCCAAAACCTGCATTCTTTTTGCAACAGTGTTAAGATCTGGGACATATAAAAACTAATTAGCCGTGAGAATGTCTCCCTCATGAATGGGCTAAGATCATTATCTCAGGAGTGAGGTGGGGGTTTGTTATAGAACAGAGGAGATAGATCTCTCTGTGACTTTGTCTCTATCTCTCTCTGTATCTTCCTCTCTCTCTCTCTCCTCTCTTTTGTACTTTCTTTCTATATGATGCCTTCTGCTATGTTATGATGCAGGAAAGGACCCACATCAGTTTCTGTCACCCTGATGTTGTTTTCCCAGCCTCCAGAATTTGAGAAATAGTTATCTTTTCTGCATTAATGAACTAATCTGTGGTCTCCCATTAAAGCAACACAAAATGGGCTAAAATATTTGTACCTTCTTCTGCATACTCTAAGATTCAACCATTTGCAAAATATCCACCTTGTCTGCTTGGCATTTTTAGCTTCTGTCTCTGTTTCACTTTCCATTGTCGGAGTGCAGGCATTTCTCACCTGAAGTTCTGTTGTCTTCATTTCCCTTCTTCAACTGATCTTACAGGATAGAGAAAAGCACAAGCACATTGAGACTGAGTCTTACCTTTGCACACTGGGTGTCTAACATGTTTCAGCCCAAATATCACATTATTTTAAATTGACTTAAGAATGGCTACCATGTTGTTCTCTGCTGTTCCACTATTGCTCTGGTCCCCAGCATTTTCTAGTGTAGGAAATACCCTTTAGAGTAACTAATGGTCACCTTAATGAGAGGGCAAATGACCTACAGTCAGGCAAAGAGACTTCACTTCTGCTGAGCTTTGAATGGATTATATGAAATGAGAGTTCAGTCAGTTTTGCTGACAATGAGCCACATGACCCAGTCCATACTCTGGGCTTCTGTTTCTTACAAAACAGGTTTTAGAATTTTCATCTCCTGGGATGGGAATTTAGCTCAGTGGTTCCAGTGCCTGTCTTGCAAGTGCAAGGACCCGGGTTTGATCCTCAGTAACCACATACAACACTGGGCGTGGCCCAGCAGCAATCAGTACCACATACCACAGTGCCGGGCGTGGGGGCTCACACCTGTAATCCCAGCACTTGGGAGGCAGAGGCAGGAGGATTGCTGTGATGTGAGTTTGAGTCTGAGCTCAGGGCCAGCCTGAACTACAGAGTGAGACCCTGTCTCAAAAAAAAAAAACCTAAAGAAAAAGAATTTTCATCTCCTAACGATGCAAGAAGTAAATATGAAAAGAGCCCTTGCCGCATAGTAAGCACTGGACCAGCATTGGTTATACTTGTTCACTTAACTGCTTAAAGAATGGAGGGTGAGATATATCATCATCCACAGAGAAACTGTCACAAAAGAAGAAGGAAACGTGAGGAGAGAGAGTCTTGGGAAATGTCACTCACCTGACAGACTCTGACACAGAAGTACTAATACAGGTTTGCATGCTGTTCTGGCTCCTTGGGGTTTGTGCTCTGGGAAAGACAACTTGACTCTGCATGAGAATCATGTGATAAGAGTATAAAAAAGGAGAAGATTTCAAATGAGAAAGAAAGTGCAAGCATGACGTCCAGTTCTTTGACAGAAATCTGCATGGAAAAAAAGAAAGATAACAATGAGGGATTGCTTCAACATTAGGAGCAAGCATATGTGAATAATGGTGGTAATGTGCCCGTATGTTTCTGCACTCTCCAAAACCTCCATTCGAGGTGGACTTCCTGCGCCTACCTTCAGGGATATCACTCAGGCACACTGAGACCGAGGAGCTTCTGTGTGGCAGAATCAAACACATATGCAAAAATAGAATACCAAAAACCAAAGCCAATGTGTTGCACGCAGAGCAGTGATGTTCAGCTCTGTTTTAATATTTCTCCTATTTACAGCTTTTTTGCCTGTATTCATTTCCAGCATGGTCATACTGCTTCGCGGGACATGTTTCCTCCTGCCCACTCATGATCGCTCTGAAACAATGGACAGTAAGACCCAGGATTTGGTCCGAAGAAAAGGCAATTCACAGCAAGGTTCTTGGGACAGTAAATAGGGGCAGCGCCCAGGACTCAGTGTTGCTGAGGTGCAAGGCTTTGAAGAAAACACTCTTGAGGGCTGTGGTCTCACAGCACCTCTGGAGAGACATCTATGGATGGGGATCCTGAGTGTGAGGATCTTGGAGCAGACGTCAGGAATCCTGAGTTATAAGCCTGACTTTGCTTTGTATGTCTTTGTGTGTGCATGTGTGTGAGTGTGTGTGTGTGGGGTGTATCGGTGTGTGTCTTTGAGCAAGTCACATAACTTCTGTGAGTCTTACTTCCTGAGCATTAAATGGAGAGACTGGATTAGATGATCCAGATGGCATCTTCCAACATTCTGTGTCTCTCTCCTGTAGTCATCCACATTAATCAGATCCACAAAGTTGTGCTGCGATAACAAAAACCTCCTCACCATTGCCATAACTTAGAGTTACTGTTTCATCCTACAAATCCAGCTGCAGGTGTGGCCTCCCTCCCACAGGAGCTACTGTCCTTTATTCTGTGTTACCCTACTCCACTTATTACTTGTGCCATCTGAAGCACGTGGCTTCATTGTGACATGTGGGTAGCAGGTAACTAGAGAAGCATGCATGGCTTTTTCACTGACTCAAAAAAGAACTGAACTATGTACATTCCCTCTATTTCCATTGACAAGAGCCCTGGTGGTCCAGATGGAAAAGCAAGAGAAGGGTGGGGAAGTTAAATCCTCACATACTGGGCCAAGGATTTAGCTCAGTGGTTCCCACGTCTGCCTTGTAAGCACAAGGACCCGGGTTCAATCCCCCAGTAACCACATACAATACTGGTTGTAGAGACTCATACCCAGCAGCAATGAGTACCACATACCCACAGTGCTGGATGTGGTAGCTCATGCCTGTAATCCCAGCACTCAGAAGGCAGAGGCAGGAAGATTATTGTGATGTGAGTCTGAGGCTAAGCTCAGGGCCAGCCTGAACTACAAAGTGAGACCTTGTCTCAAAAATAAATAAATAAATAAATAAAACTTCACATGCTGAGAAGGGCAAGAACTAGAGGTTGTGAATGTCAGTAATGTCTCCTCCTGGCTTCTAGTGTGAGACAAAGACCAGTTCCCCAGCTGCTTCTATGTAATTTAGACATGTTTTAAGAGAAGTAGGAAAGTGACGACTATGTAGGCATCACCAAAGAGAAAATGTGCTTCAAGAAATTGACTGAGATATGCAATGCCACCAAGCTGCTTAATGTCTAGAACAAGACTGGATTCCATGTCTAATGCTCCCTTATGCCTGGTAATTAAGAGAATGCCACATTTTATGTCAAAGACCTGCATTTGAATCTTTATGTTCTTTACATTAACCAGTGACTAACTTTCTTAAGCCTCTAATATGGATTATGAGATTTATACAACTATCTCATGTTTTCTTTGGGGAAAAAGGAGATATTCAAAGGGAAAGTGTCCTGTATTTTCTGCAAAATGAGACTTAACTGGAAAATAATCAGTCTTGAAAATAAGGCACCAAAAAATGCCAGCCCTGATCAGCCAGCCCTTGCCTTAGCTGCCATCATATTCTCTTTTCCTGTGGCTAATGAATTTGCAAGTTAGGTAAGGCAAGGACAGCCTGATACAGACTGTCATTTTCTATCTCTACTTCTTAAGCCTGGTTATTTTCTGGTTAGGATTTATTTTCAGGGAAATGGAGCATTGCGGAATTGTAAATAACAAATATTAGCTGAACCTTACACACATTGTTTTCCATTTATTAGATTACAGTGTGTCAAACTGTTCAAAGACATTGCCATGTATTCTCACATCTCACCTTAGCCAGAGCTCACTCCACACAGAAATTCCCAGCTAATGTTATAAGTTATCCATAGACAGTTAATTTTACTAAAATTCATCTTTGTGGAAGCTCTGATCTCTTTGCAAACAGCAAGGTGATACATCTTCCCCAGAGCCTAATGAAAGGCTTAGAACTAAGAAGAAGCTCCAAGCAGAGCTGGAAGTGTTGTCTGAAGTCAATGCATGATATGAGATAAGGGCTGGAGAAGTATTAGGCATGGCAATTGCTATCGTTTGTTTCTCCTTTTGGTGGGTGGAAGGAAGTCTGACAGGGAGAGCTGGAAGGAGAATGAACAGGCACATGGGGAAGACTACAGCTACTGATGTGAAGAACTCTTTGACCATAAGAATGTATGACAACAAAATCAGTTGCTAAGGATGAGAGGAGAGGACTGTACTGAGTGGGCCAAGGGAAATGCAAAGGCAGGAGTTCAAAGGGTACAAGCAGAGAGAGAAAAGACTGCACTGTGGGGGACAGAAAGGTAACACAGTCCACAGGCCCCTGCTCTCCTATGAACAGAGGCTACGGCAGGGTTAAAGTTTATCACCTGAGCCAAGAAGCAAAGCCCAACTTCATAAAGTGGTCCAAATGATCCAGAACCAGTGGATCAGGGTCTCCTTCAGTCAAGTGACCTTGGCTGCTTGTCTCCATGGTAACAGCTCACATCCCAAACTGTTCCTTCCTGTGTGGGAGGAAACACTTCAGCCATGAGAGAAGGCAGCATTGAACAGTGGCTTTTCTCTCTGATGACCCTTCTCCTTTGGCAAATTGTCCCTTTTTTTCTGAAAACTGCAGTCTCCTGAGGAAACTCTCCCTAGAAGAGGACGTTTCTGTGACTTAATTTGCAGAGGCATGCCCTACCCGGGATGTGTTTTCAAAAGCAGAACCCTGAGGCTGCTTTTCCTTTAGTAGCACGCAGTGCTCAGTGTTTCTCGGGGCCGATTCACCATTCTTTTCATGAACAGATCCCCAAATGGGGAAGCCAGCATGGTGTCCTCATGTTGATAAAAAGAGGTCAAAGAGGTTCGGTAGCTTCCCCACAGCTACAGTGCAGTTACTCTAAAAAGCCAGACATAACAAGCCTGGGTGTCTACTGCCTTCCGTGTACAAATACCCTGCTCTTCTGTCGTTCACTCCCAGCCTGAGCTACTGTCCCAACCACTTTACTGACATGTGTCCCTGCTGCTGTAGACGCTGCCTCCTGTCCAGTCCTAAGATGCATGCTCTGCCTGTGATCCTCTCCAGCCCAGAGCCCAGGCTTAAAGTAAGGGGACAGAGGGAGTTTACATGTGTGTAAACTTCGTGCTTCAGTTACACTGCACGTTCCATGCTCTGCCTGCTCCACAAAGCCTAGGGTTAGGACAGCATTTTACAGGATGATAAATGAGCTTTCTTCATCCGAGCCCTGGACACGCCCATCTGACCACGAGCCCTCCAATCACAGCTCTGAATACATCGCGGGGGTCCACTCTCCAACCGAGACTGCGCGCCAAAAGCACTCATGCTTTGGCCCAACTTTAGCTCTTCCCGGTAGTTTTCATCTCATGATTGTATCCACGAAAGAAATCTTCTTCTCTGTAGCATCCCTGCCTGACTCTGACGTACAAAGGTGTAATTAGAACAGCATGGAGCAAACAGGAGGGTCCATTTACCTCATCACTTTACTTTTAAGAGCTTTGTAAATATGTTTCTAATTTCTTAGGTGCAGAGAGCCAAATTCTCTCCTCGGTTTTTCACATGCATGAGTAAATCCACACAGACTAAACCCCTTGGGCCTTAGGTTCTGCTTAGAAGTTATTTTTTTTTAAAGAAAACAAATATTCCATTAAAACAACATAGTGTACTCTGCATATTTTTAGGACAATTAAAGTTTAGAATTCCCTCTTCTTCCGCCCATGGTAAGAAGGAGTTTTTTCTTAACTGTTTCTTTACCAAGAATGACTCTACCCTGGGATAAATTAAAAGCTCGTTAATCTTCTAAAATCATCTCATCTGACATTGTCAGGGTATTATCTGGTGAGTTAAAGTTTCTGGATATTTTTGGGAAGGCTCTGGGTTCACTTGTTCTGTTGCCAGGTGAATCTTTTAGGTAGACAAGTATTTGAGAACCTAATGGAAATGTTTTCTTGAAATATAAACACTACGCTCATGGGAAACACAAAAGCAAGGGGACTTTCAGCCATCTGCTGATTCCAGAAAGGGTCAGGCTTTGGATCATTTTTCTTCAGCACTTTAACCATGTAAAATTCACAAAGGAGAAGCTGCAGGCCTCTGGCCATGCTGCAGGAGGTACAATGAGGCCAAGGCAGAGCTATGCAGCTGTCAGTCTCTGTAAGGAGGAGGTGAGGAGAAGGGGAGTCGGCCCCCTCCCCAGACTCGGTGCCTCCCTGTGTTCATAAGTTTGTGCTGTTGCATATCCAGTGACACCCTGCCCATTAGCCCTTGCTGCTGGGCCACACATGTGGAGAACATCAGCCAAGTGGGCGTGCAAATCCAGTGTTTTCTTGCAACCCAATTTGGAGCAACATTTTAATGACACTTAACAAATTATTACACATGCAAGTCCAGAACCTCACAGCCTTTGGAGAAGCTGCTGTAGGACCATCTTTGGCTTGTTCTCCATCACTGCAAAGTCTGTCAAAGGATGGGAAGGCTGCGCCTGGCTTACCCCGTGACTCAGGCAACAAAAGATACACCTACAGTGGAGTCTGACTTGGACAGAAGAGCACAACCCAGAGGTAGCTTGGAAGACATGTCTGTGATGTAAGGAAAGTAATGAACTGTACTGAAAAATCAAAGAAAGGATTCAAGACTTCCCAAGCAAAATGTGTTTGTTTGTTTATTTAAATTAAAAATATCGTGAAAATTACAAACCATTAAATACAAAAGACAATTCTATACAACTCAATAGAATAAGAAAGAAGTATATACATCACTTTTGAACAGGCGCAAATAGACTTGCACCAAACTTCAGGATTCAGCAATGGAAAATGTGACACCGCACATGTCCGTCGCAGTAAAGTTTGAGAATTCAAGTGATTCCAGGCAAGAGGCCAAACTTAACTTGGCTTCTTCCAATTTAAATGGCCCCCTTTGGAGTAAATCTACACTCTGAATTTTAAAGTGAATTTTAACCCTGTTCCCCCAAACGTAAATTTCCTCTAGCTGTTTGTCAAAGCAAACTGATAAACCAGTACCGACACTGTTAACCCTTCCATGGGAACTACAGTCACTGCTGTCTCCAGTCCAGGGAGGGTATGTTTAAAAAAATAATAATAGAAAAAGTTTTTTTTTTCTTACAGCTAACTTGGACGTTTTGCTATATCTTATCTTCAAGGGCTAAAAGTTTCTACTCTAAAGCTACTGGTCACAGAAATACTGTACATGCAAACACTGGCAAGCAGTTGTGAGATTTCCTTTTAGATTTCTCTTTCCCTTGGCTAGGGATGTTAATAGCTGACCATGCAGAGAACTTCTCAGACCAAAATGTGGTAAAGTATCTGCCTCTTCGGTTCAATGCTGGGAAAACTCAAGCAGGGCTGGTTTGTGATTAGCCCTGAATTCCCTAGTCACATGTATTCCCAGTCTCCAACTGCTCCTTTAAATCAACAGATCCTTTTTACAGACTGACTGGCCAAAAGGGAAATATTTGGTCCAAGCTTCTTCACACCAAGCCATGGAGGATTTATCACAGGCTCTAAAATCGAAAGACATCGTCCCAGCCCCCTGGGGCGACACATCCTCCAGAGCCCCATGAAGCCAATAAGCCTCTTGATGACATGCCTGGGACCACACAGTAGACAAGTGTCAGGGCTCTGGATCAGGAAGCACAGAACTCAGGCCCCAGCTAGAATGTGCCCTCCTAGGACTAAGTTATGTGATGAAATACCACATTGTGGGGCCCTGTAGTATGTTTCTCCTGGCCCAGAAAACCAGGCTGGGAACATGATCAACAGCTGAGGGAATGGCATGGCCTTGATCAACCCCATCATTCTCACCCCCTTCTGGAAAGATCCTGAAGAGCTCTCTGCGTGGCCATTCAGGATATAGACTCTAGGAAATCTCTCTGACCATAAGGAAGTCATGCCAGCAAGCTGAATGGTCACAAGTCACAATACCAATTCATCTCTTACAGCCTCACCTAAGGTTAACAAGTTTAAATGTTGCAATTTTTCTCCCCCTTACATTGAACAGGCTGGGTTTAGATTTCTAGCTTCCTCCTATCAAAAAAAAAACCAAAAAAAACCCAAAATTACTCCATCAAGTTTTCACCCTCGAATACAAAACTTTCCAAAGAAGCTTGTAACCCTCTGAAATTTAGAGTCACAGGTAGAGATACTTACAGCCAATCAGATCTAGAAGAATGAGCTCTAGGCAATGAGCAAACCAAAACTAGTCCCTCAGCCCACCCTAGGCATTTGGTAGCCCCAGGATGGGAAAAAATGGTGCAGAAATTACCCAGAGTACCCAGGGAGAAGATGACAAGGACATCTGCCAAATTCCGACCAGGACCCCACACTTGGGCCCCACAGTAAATGTCCACACTGAATGTCTTCAGGACCTTTCCAGTGGGGTCTAAACCCCAGGTGGGACCAGAGGGGCTCCAGGTGAGCCCTGTCCTCCACCCTCCCCCTTTGGGGCTGGCAGTGGAGTCTTTTCAAAGTGACAGCTGCACTGACAATAGTGAAACAGACACTTGAAAAATGCCTTTCCTCTCTCTAAGGGCGCTGGCTGATAGAGGGGTCCGGGGGGTGCTAGGAATTCTGGTGAATGTTCTCTGAGGACCCCTCACTGCTTTCGTTGAGCGGTGTCTCCGAAGTCTCCCCCAGCTCGTCGTCTGCCCCCTCCTCCTGGATGGTGAGGTGTACATCCGGGGAGGAGGACTCGGAGCTCACGCTGTCCCCCTCCATGGAGCAGAGCGTGCAGGCCAGCGCGGGCGCCACGCTCTCCTGCAGCATGTTCAGCATCATGGGCATCTGCACCGACCTCAGGCCGGACACCACCGGCAGCGGCTTCATGGCCTCTCCCCAGAGCCTCTCCTCGTCTTTGTACAGCAGCAGGAGGCTGGACTTCTTCTCCCGCCTCTTGGATTTCATGTAGCCCAGCATAATTCCGATCAAGAAAATGCCGTAGAAGGACATGACAACCAGAACGTAGAAATACTCATTGCCACTGCCGCTGCCATCGCCGGGCGAGTGGGACTGGAGGGGCCTGCTGGAGGCCGCGGTGTCGGGGTGTGTGCTGTTCGGCGGCTCCATGTTCAGCACAGAAGCTCCCGGAACAGCAGCGTCTGGGGAGAAAGCTGCAGGTTAGAGCTCTCCAGTCCAGAGGAACAGAGAAGTGTGAGGCTGGGGCTTCTCAAGTTGCAATACTAAAAAAGCTTGTAAGTGCATAAAAGAAATAGCAGCAAGAAGTCCCACTAGAGAGTTAGCAGGGGTTAACTATGCAAACTCGGAGAGCGTAGAAGAGAAAAGGGAGGGGAAGGGGGAAGGTAAGAAGAACTTTCACTTTTTAGCGTCTCCGTGTTGTACACACAACTGTCTTATTTGCATTTCATAAAATGAGCATGCATTATTTTTATACTTTAAAAAAATTTCAGTAAATTATGAGGAGGCATAGAGAAAACAAATGTCTTAAAAACTGAGAGACACACTTTAATGGACAGAGCAGAAAGAGTTCACATTTTGCTTCTATAACTTAAATGCTTTTAACACAAAGCAAACATTTATTTGAACAAACAAAAAAAGAAACAGAAAGAAAAGTTTCTCTATGCTCAGGCAGAAATATGAGCCTGTCCAATGCATCTGGAGCAGATTTCATTGCTGACTTACCTACCGAGGGCTGACAACTTGTCCCAAGTCCTGAATTCCTAACTCAGGTTCAAGAGCGTTGCTCCTCTGTGACGGGCTCCGAGCTCTGATGACTGTGCTGCTGTACTCAGGATATATAGTCAAGAAAATGCATCGTCACGTGTTCCGGGAGGAAGATTTACAACAGTGGCGGACCGTAGCAGAGTAAGCAGTGAACTCAAAGCACTGCAGTTCAACTCTCTGAACTTTGCAGCTGTGAAAAGAAAAAGACTGGGAAGTGGGAACTGTGCCTCACGTTGCAGTGTCAAGCCAGAGCCCACAGGTGGCCGTGAAAATGAGTGAAAACGGGGGACAGCAGTGTGCTAAGTTACAACCGTTACCCCAAAGTCCATCCTCACTGAAAATCACTTTCTTCATGCCTCCTTTTCCTCTTGGGGGATAACTGTTCAGTTGCCTACGGGGTTTTCAGAGGCAGTCAAAGCCCATATCGAATGAAATATTTTGGGAGGCAAGAACAGGATTTACTGTCAAGAAACTAAGGTATAAGTTTCAGTTCTTCCACTAACATGTAATACTGATAAATCTTTTTTAACTATTTCACTCCTCAGGTCCAGGGTCCCTAAAAATCACTGGGTATTGCGGAACTCGGGCCGCTACAATTGTGTAAACCCTCGGAACTTTCAAGTTCCTTTCGGCTTAACTGTGCGGAGAGGGAGCCCGGATGGTACAGGCTAACCTCCTAAAAGTGCACAGCGCTCTCACTTGTCCTCTTCACCGAGCTCCCAGACCTGTTTTTCATAACCATTAGTTTTCAGATCTTCCAGATTCCGCTCAGTGAGCTGTGTAAGGCAGTATGTACCATGAGCGGGCTTGACTTTGCGCTCCCATGCACGGCCACTGACCTGAAGCACCACACAGATCACTTTCATACACCCCATGCTGCCTCTGGCAGCTTGTGAGGCTGCTAGAGTAGCTGGCATTGTCCCATGAGCCCCCTGAACACAGTCCAAGTTCTGAACATCTAGATAGACCCTTTGTTACAGTGGCTGGGGGAAGAGTTGGACATTTCGGTACCAGTCTCTCTGACTCTGGCACACTTCTTCAGAGAGGCATTCATTCTAAATGAAAAAGAACTAGAACGGGCCCTCCGCCTCTGCTTGGGCATGACCTTTGAATGGCAGCCAGACTCTCTTGTGAGCCAGCTCTAAAGGCAGCATCCCTTATGGCTCTGCTGTTGCTCATTTGAAGCTGAGTGCAAAGGTGAAAACAGACCCCTGACCCATCGTGAATGTGTACAGCCCAGGCTCTGGAACCCTCCCTGGGAACGTGGGTCAGCGCGTATCCCTAATTCAAAAGGGACATCCAAGGAAAGAGTGGAGCAGGAGCCTCTGCTGCAGTTTTTCCTACTGACCAATCACCAAACGTATTGGGCCCTGCTTCCCGCTGAGTCCCCAGCTGGCACTGCTAAGGCCCAGCATTAAGTTCAGCCACACAGTAGAATTTAGCTCATCAAAAAAGATGCCCTTGCAGTTGAGTCAGTCTTCAAAAGCTGTCCAGCTCCATCAGCCATGGGAGACCTACTCTTCCCAACCTGTGTCCATGAGCCCTGGCAGACACGAGTCCACATCTTGGCCTCTCAAGAGATCTGGATACTAGACCAAAGGAGACTGTCAGGACTCACACTGCTCAGGTGCTGTTCCCAGCACTACAAATTGTGTGACTTGTGGGATATTCAAGATAGGTAATCAGCCAGGCTTGTCACAAGCTGGGAACTGGAAGAAGCCTAGAGGCACACAGAAAGCAGAAAGAAGGGCTACCAGGTCCAAAGGGCAGGAAGTACAAAGCCTGCTACCAGGAAGTCAATCAGAAGTTGAAGTTTCAAACAAAATAAAGTTCCAAACAGGACCCAACAGTCCGAAACAGTAAAAACCAAGAAACGTCATGCACACTTGGACAAATCTAGAATGGAGGCCAAAGGACTCAGCAAGTCAGAGACGCGGGAAGAGACACTTCTCCTCTTCAGGAGCCAGCCCCAGAGCCGCGAGGGGACAGCCCAGAGGCAATTCCACTGGGTCCCTGCACAATGTCCCTGCTTCCTCTGGTGACCCACCACTCCCAGCATCAAGTTTCCACAGTAGTTCAGCAAAAGGCCTGTGAAACGCTTAGCGCTGGCTAACAGAAAGTGTGGGCTCAGTTGACACATGCTGTTGTCATTGCTCAGAGTCCTTGTGGCTTCTCAAAGTGCCTCTTCCTCTCTCCAGACTCTTTATTGTTTGCTTTCCCTCCCCTTTCTATCTCCCAAGCCTCACCCTAGGAAAGGAACTTCAGTTTGGAGAACTCAAAGTCTCATAACATCCATCTTAGTCTTTTGTCTAGCCCTCCATTGAGGCGAAACATGAGAACTGTGACAGTGAGCAATGGCATAACTGAAGAATGGGAGGGCAGAGAGCCTGGGACAGGCCCAGCGGCACGTGGATTAAATTACATCTGTGCTGCTCTAGAGTTTCAAGAGGCAGCAATGCTAATGCCATCTAATAAATACTTTCACCTCTACAGCCTGCATTTCCATTTCCCTCACAGGGTTTTTTGGAGAACATTCCTTAATAATGATAAAGTTTAATTTATCAAAATTTTTAGGGCTGGGGATTTAGCTCAGTGGTTCTGGCACCTGCCTTGCAAGTGCAAGGGCCCAGATTCAATCCCCGATAACCACATACCATACTGGGTGTGGAGACTCACACCTAGCAGCAACCAGCACCACTGGTGCTCACACCTATAATCCTAGCACTTGGGAGGCAGAGGCAGGAGGATTGCTGTGATGTGAGTTTGAGGTGAGGTGAGCTCAGAGCCAGCCTGAACTACAAAGCAAGACCGTGTCTCAAAAAAAAAAAATTATGACTGTGCTTCATAAATCTTATTTAAGAAATCATATTTCTATGCACATGATCATGAAGACTTTGTCTTATATTTCTTCTAAAAATTTTACAATTGTTTTGTATGTCTACAGTCCTCTTAGCATGTTCAGTTAGAGTTTATTTTGTTATGTTTCTAATGTGTGGGTACATTTTTTTACAATTGCTCCATCACCCTTTGTTTAAAAGATTAGCTTTTTCCTATGGAAGTACCATGGAACTTTTGTCTAAGACCAGTTAACCGCATTTGTCCAGTTCTATTTTGAAACTCTTCATTTTGTGCTTTTTCTCATTTGTCTTTCCTGGCACCACTATTACACTGTTTTGATAAACATATCTTCAGTTGGCATTTTCAGTAAGTCTAGGTTACACTGCAGCCACCATCTAGCTGGGTGTCTACTATGTCCTAGGTCCACATGGATTTAACACTAGTCACTTCATTGATAACAAAAGTTCAGAGAAGCTATGAAAAAGTGTTCACAGCCATAATCCAGGTCTATACATCTGCAAACCCATTCTATTTTTACTATACTTTGTCTCCCTGGATGTGAGCCAAGAGAAGAAGTGAGAAAGAGGATAAAGTGAAATACTCCTTTTTCTTCCAACTTCTCTGGTCTTCCTAAACCTTAAAAAGCTCCTTATACAGCCAGATACTCAAACATAAATGCAAACTTGCAGTTACCAAATGTTTCTTCTGAACCCACACTATTTTCAGTGTTGAAAGCTGCCCTCCTCAGCATGTTCTAGAAGCAGCCAGTATTGTCCTGTGTTCTCTCCTTAAGTATTTTTTGTTGTTGTTGTTGTTTTGACTATGTTTGTTTTCCTACTTGCTCCTGACACACACTTTCTCTGGAGCTTTGACTCAATACTTTCATTTCCTGGTAACGTCATTTTTACCAGATGACCAAGGAGTCCTGGACCACACAGCTCTGAAATTATGTTAACAGCCTCTGTAACTAAACAAAGTCTGTGCTGGGATAACAGCACTACCATGAATCTCATCAGATAAAACGTAAGCCTCGAGTCTGGAGAGCTGACCCAGCTCCCTCTCACCCGAGGTACGTGACTGGATCTGTTGCATAATTTCTGTGTTTCAGTTTTAGCCATCTGCAGGCAGGACAAGAACAAGACCATTAATTCTGTCAGCTCCTCAGAAATGTCCCATAGTGCAATGGGCTGTCCCTCTCCTGAACAGACCAGGCTAAAGATCTGGCAGAGAGTTGCAGAAGGATATTTCCAGTGCCCACGGCTGGTCTTGGTTTTCCCAGAAACTCTTTCTGAAAAGTTGTGTCTGGGAACTCTTGCAGGCTTATGCCTTGAGTCATCCTCCCTCGACACAGATTTCTTAGCATTCCTAGCCTTAGGAATAGGACAGGCGTGGCTGTTTGCCAGGGATTTAAGAAGACCTCTGAGCCAAGATAGAGTACCTGCTCTATCTTGTGAAGATGTGACTGTGAAAGGTCTCACCTGGATATGAGGAAGATGCAAAACTTCTGAAATAAATCTATGGTAATTCACCTTCCTTACCCATTGTGTATACATTATTTCACCTGATTCTTATCTAGCAAATATTTACATAGCTCTCCAGAACTCGTCAAAGAGTTGCACGAGTTTTATCTTATTAATCCCCAAAAATCCTAGGAGATAATCTCTCTTTTTCCCACACTACAGCCAAGGAACTAAAAGCACAGGATAATAGGAGCAGCCCAAACTGATCACACAGTTGGTAAGTGATGGGGCGCCATTGGAACCCAGAGCTGAGAAAAGAAGAAATCAGAATCTACCTCTGTGAACCTTCCAGAGGGTGTGGGGCACAGACAAGAGTCTGCAGAGTGGCAAGCGTGATATGTATTACCAAAGAGATAAACAAGAGTGGGAACATCAGCCTCTAGGGGAGTTGAACTCCTCAGTGAGATCAGGGAGGGTTGCCTGGAGCTGAGCTATGAATACTGAGTAGAAGTTGGACAGGAGCAGAGGGAAGGGAATTTTCACCATGGATATTTGCAAAAAGACTCTTTGAGAAAGCAAATAGTCTGAGAAAGGCAATGAGAAGAATGATGACCTAGAAAGATTATGAGGACTCTACCAGCATAATGGGAGCCACAGTACAACCACCACGAGGACAGACCCCAGAGGCAGAACTCAGATCCCCGCCCTGAGGAGGTTAAGTGTTAACTAGCAAGACAACCCCAAGGCCTGGGGTGAGCGTGTGCCTGCTGGGGACTGAATGGATGCATGATTACACTCCAAGTACAAACCAAGGACACAAAAGAAAGTCTAAAGCACGCCTGTGCAGTCAGAGGCACCAAGGAAGCAAAGGTGAGTGACTGACTGACTTAATGGGTGTGTTTGTGAAGTAATCCCTGGAAAATGGATTCTGCTTCCAAAATTCTTGTCACAAATTCCAGACAATGTAAATAAAGCTCTTATGTGTATCTCATTTATAATTCTCAAGAACTATCAGTGGTGTATTTGGAGTAATTCCTGGTCAAAACTTGAGGGAGCTTACATAGCTCTCCCAGAGGCCACAAGACAAAATAAATGTGACAGTATATGTAGTTTTTAAAGATGGATAACAGGTCCTGAAAAGGGACCTGGAAGGGACTTGGAAGTCATGCCCTGCCCCCACTGGCTTCCATCCTGCTCAGAGCCCAGGCAACAGAAGAGAAGGAAGAAGGAATGTCAGCCATGAACTTGAGCGGTTCCAACCATCGCTCAGAACTGCACACCTTTATTACTGAACGGAGACTGTTGAAGGATATAAGAGAAGCCAAGGGATTTCTCTATCAGAGCAAGACTGAGGAAGTTATGGGGTCAGCTGCCTATTTCCTTCACAGGGTGAGGGGCCATGAGTCTGAAGAACCAGGCCTCAAAAATAAGGCTGCTGGGCTGCCTTTGGAGCTGAGTGTCAGAGTACTTGCCTAGTATCCACAAAGCTCAGAGTTCAGTTCCCAGCACCACAAGAGACAAGTGGGCCACATAGTGACACCCACACCCCTGCTTGTTTGTCATAACCACTGCACGTGTGAAAGCTTCGAGTAGCTCCAAGCACACAGTGTATATCTACTTATCTTAAATATTAAATCCTAACCAGATATTTGGGAGCTCCTTGCATTAGTGATCTTAAATTTAGATGTAAGTTCTATAATTCATTCTTCACTGTTTTATACACAGAATGGTACCTTAAGTCCATGGTAGACCTGATAGTACTTGCTGACTAAATATCAGAACAGGCTAAATATTCATTCTCACAGCCTATCTCGTTAAACTTTTGTAAGAGCCCAGCGAGGGGAATTGTGAGCAGAATTTTGTAAGCATGGACAATGAAGCCTTAAGAGAAATCTATCCTGCTGACAGGAAGTAATAGAGCCAGGCTGAGCCATCCTGCCTCCTGCTGAATCCGCGCCAGGCACAGGCTCCATTTCAGAGACAAGCACAGCTCAAGTGTCGCTGGCCGCTTCCTCTGGCCCAGCTGTCAGAGGTCAGGATGGAGAGAGGATGTCCACAGAAGGCTGCGGGGATTCCAGCTGAGGAAAGAACTGATATTTACAGACTGGTTTGAAGCCTTTCAGAGATTTCTCCAAACCTCCCAAATGCCAGATGACTATGCAGGATCCAGTGAAAGCTAATCTGCTTTTACCTCTGATTCTTACCTGTACCAAAAGTAGTGGGTGCCAGGAAAGGACTTACACTGTGGATTTCAAGCGTGTGTCATAGCATGGACTGCCCTTCTGCAAAATAGACTAAACTGTGGGTGCAGACTGGAAGTGGGGATCGTCCCTCCTCTGGGAGCAGCTTCCTGTTACAGTTTCCCATCATTTTCCTCCATCCACCTCCCTCAAGAGGCAGAGCTGGGGTCTACGGCACAGGGCAGCCCAAGGTAAGGGTGAGCAGTGACCACTATCTTTCCACAGCCCCAGGCCACAAGGCTGGACCCACCGAGCCAGAAGAAGGCACCTCTCATCTAGGAAGCTCCCCTGTCAGAGTCCCACAAGATAAGTCTCCCTGACAGGTCAAATCCAGAATCTGATGATACCCAAGTTGACTGTCAGGCAGGAAAATGACACTAGAATTACAAATCCTGCCAAGCAGTGAGAAGGAGGAACAGCGAGTGTGCCCTGTCCTGCCAGGGGGCTCCTTCAGAGGGAGGAAGATCTGGGGCATGGCCCTCTGGTCAGCAATCTGGTGGACATAGAACTAGGTGCAGATTCAGATTTCTAGACATTTCAGCCACACCCATCACAGTCCTTGAGCTCCATGCTCAACAGTGGCGATGACACATTCATGTGGCTCTCTCTCTTCATTCATTTACTGGTCATTCACTTAGCTAAATTAGCATGTGTGTCTCGCAACCAAAACCAATACATATTTCACAAAACTAAAAGTTCAAACGGACAAGAAAAAATAACAAAGAAAATAACTCAAATACAAACAAAAACTAATGTCAGACAACAAGGACTAGTGTTTAGGTTTGTTCACACTCTAACTTCATGCATGAATAACACAGACTTCTTCTTTCACCAAGACTAAAAATCTGTTTACAACGAACCACTCCAAGCTCCAGGGGCTCAGAGCGGGGCTGCCGCCCCTCCCAGTTCGGAGCCACGGCCTCCAGCACTGTTAAGCATGAGAGCGGTTCTGCTCAGCCTGGATGACTGTGTGACTAATGGCCCAGCCCAGCCCAGGGGAAATCTAGCCCCTTAAGGCAAGTTTCCTGGGAAGGGAGTATGTGTGTGTGTGTGTGTGTGTGTGTGCGCGCGCGCGCGTGCATGCGTGCGTGTGTGTGCGTGTGTGTGTGTGTGTGTGTGTGTGTGTGTGTGTGTGTGTGAGGGATAGTACTATTTCACTTGAAACCACATATTTTATGTCTTTGTTCTTTCTGGTATTTAAAAGGTCATTTTTTTCTTAGCAATGAGAGAGAGAATTTTACCTGTTCCAATCTCTGAAAAGGTTGGTTGGATTATCCAAGTTATCCAATTGCATGCAGAAAAATAATAAGTAGGTAGGATAGTGCAGTGGTTAGAGGAAAGGGCCACATCCTACACAGCATCTGCTCCTGACTATCCAGGACAATGGCGATTGTGTGTGGGATGAGTGCGCCCCCATGAGGCCATGGAAAGTAACTATCCACAAAGATGGGACAAGACTAATGCTTCCTGCAGGGTTTGAGTTTAGATGGGAGGAACAGAACTGCGGAGCGCGAGCGAAGGTCCAGGGTCTAGGTGCCTAGGCTCCATTCTCCTACCTGGGGCCACTGTCAAAGTGTCAGCATCATGACTGAGCAGAGAACGAAGCTTCCATCAAGAGCAATGCTGAACACCAAGCGGTGGGATCTTCAGCCAGAGTCCCTGGAGAAGGTACCATCATGGCTGCCTTCAGGGCAGGCTGCCCTCTCTGCTCGAGGAGAACCCCTGCTCAGCTGGTGCTTCCAGAACTCTCTAGTACTTGCAGAGTGCGTGACGGAAGGGGTAGTGGCCACCTGAGCCTCCAAGGCTTGTACTCCACATCGCTCAGCCAATCAGCGAAGCCTCCATCAGCCTATCTATGCAGAGCTGGGGGCAGGGGTCTGGCGGTCAGAGGCAACATCCCATAAACACAGCTGGAGGCCGACTGGGGCTCACTAGTACACACCACTGTACATGGAAAGAAGGGAAGCATTAGTCTATTTCCCCTGGTGAAGAGAGATGTTCAAAGGTGTCTTCTTGGAAGTGGAGTAGAATAACCTTCTCTGGGTCCAGGTGGCCTGCACTACCCTGTCGTAACCTGCTCTGCCCTTAAAGAGTAATATTCCTCTGAGGTGCCCTTTCCCTGCTGCCCAAACTGTTCACTCTACAACACAGCTCTCCCCTTGACCCCATCTAAACCCCACACCTTTCCTTTCTTTGTTACCAAAGTCTAATTCAAATACCAAGATGTTGTACCACCTTTATACCTCCCCTCCTCTTCCTTTGGCCTGAGGAGGCCTCACCTTCATCTGCCCTCTCAAATATTTTGCTAATGGTTAACTTATGGCTCTACTGATGGGTATGTAAATTGTAGGAGTCAACCTATAAGCTCTTGCTTGTGGGGATAATGTCTCAGACATGCTCATTCTTCCCACAGAGCACAACTCACAGACTGACCACGTTCATATTATGTATTTATTGACCCACTCAGTTACTCAATATTCAAACACTTTTCTAGACAGAAAGCCTTCTCTGAGGGTGGCTAGAATCATCAGAAAGTTCCTGTATTACACTGAAGGTACAATCTTGAAAGTTCTGACCATTCCCATTACCTTCCTCTTGCTGACTAATGCAGTACTGTCCTGCATCTTCAGCATAAAAACTGAACAAATACTTGAGCTTAGGATCCAGGTCCTGCTCAACTCCACCCCAGCAAGTCTCTTTTTCTCCTCTTAGTCTACTCTAAAGAGAGCTAAAAGAGACCATAGTCTTGATTCACTAACTAGACACTAGGGAAAAGTATGGAAAAAAGGAAAAACCCAGTTCAAAGACCATGATTGGTTGGGATTGGCCTGAGGTTTGGATAGGCTCCAGCTCCCTGGTTTTGTGATGGATTCTCAAGGAAGAAAGACATGTGTCCTGGGAATGTGCAGGGAAAGCTGGAATTCTGGAAACCCAAGACAGGACATTCTGCGTCTGGGCACCATGGAAAGTGAGACCCTCAGCCTAGCAATTGACTATAGATTTTCTGCACATTCCTGCTGCCTTAACGGTACTGTCATTGGAGCCATGGAGACTTAACAGAAGCTGTTGTTTTACTCAGAAGATAGAGAGGACCATAGAGAGCATGAGGAAGCCTTTCCCAAATGAGAAACCCAAGATCCAGCGAAGAAGTGAATGAAGCGGTTACTTCAGTGTGTCGCCACAGGTCTAAATTTCCTGTATTGTTTTTTCACTCCCTAATCTTATTAACTTGGTTTCCATACTGTCTTCTGCAACTTGAATTTAAACAAAACCAGTGGATCCTCTGCTACATGCTCCCCAATACTTCACACTTGGGGCTGGGGAATATTGAGAGGAAAGCAAGCAGAAAAGGAAGGAAGGTTAGAGAGGGGACAGGGAGGAAAATAAAACAAAGAACACTACATAAAAATTTAAAATAACTACAACAGAAATACACATAACAACATATACACCCCAAAACATTCATTTAAACATTGAAATCTAATTGCAGAAAATGCATCCACTTTTATGTCATTTGTCTAAAGTTGATGCTGTAAACTATTGGCAGATACAAGCATAATAGTAAAAGTGCAGAATCTTGCACTAGAAGAGCAATTATCCAACCAAGATGGTGGCTAACTGTCAGGAGGGCAGGATGGAGAGAACGGGGAAGGGGCCTCAGTTGAATCTATATGGTTGTACTTCTTAAACTGGGTGGTAACCACTTATACACATGCTGCATTATTACTTTTTTGTATCCCTGAAATATTTCTTACCAAAATAAATAAGTCAGATCAACCCCACCAAAGAATTGGAGAACTTTTTCTCTCTACCTCTTCCTTCTCCATCATCCCTCTCTTTCAATCTGTCAATTCATATATGACACATATTTTACATAGAATTACAGAATACAGAGAAGGTAGGATAGACACTGGTACAAAACAGTAATACTGTAGACAAACAATAGATATAGACAACCAGGTGTTTATGAGTACAGTCATTGCGTGCGTAGCACTTTGCATGAATTAATCCTTACAATTTTCCCTTTTACACATGAACTGAGACATGGAGAGCCTAAGTCCACAAATCTATTAAGCAGCAAATCTCAGAATCAAGCCCAGGTGACTGACTCTAACATGATGCTGATAGATAGAACCTATTAATAATGCCACTTGAAGTAAAAGGGTCAGAAGCATTTAACGGTTAAAATCTTTCATTTAACAAACTGGAAGAGTAGGGTAGCTCCAGAGAAAAACACAGTAAGTAAATAAAATAATTAATTTGGTCAAAGTGAGCTGCTTGATGGACTGGCTGGCAAAAGGTTTCCCAGGAGGCAACCTGTGTCACTTTGACTTTAGCCACAAGCTGAATGAACCTTCTGCTCCATGCAAGAGACCCAGTTTTTTTCCAGCCATACAGAGCTACAGTAGGTATCTTATTTTTCAACATTTGTGCATACAAATCTTCCTTCTGTATTTTTTTTTCTGGTGGAATGAAACCCAGGATCTACCTCTGAGCTACACTTCCAGATCTTCTGCTGTTTTAATTTATATGAGTTGATGCTTTGGAACCAAATCACAATTGCAGAGTTCTGAGAACAGTGACGAAGCAAACTGAGCTCCCCTGCTTAGAGGGAAAGCTGCTTTCCTGGTGGCAGCCCAAGTGGCTACATTACCCCAGGGGCTAAGGTTTGTGCCCCATCATAGCAGACTCTGTCAGGAACATTATCATCTTGATGCCTCTGCAACTGTTAATGACAGGAAAGAGTAGGAGAGAAAAATCATTCTTTAAAAATTTGATCTGATATTGAAGATCAGAAAATAACTCTTGAAGTTCATATTCTTTGAAACAAGCTCATTCTTATTTCTAAAATGCCTGTGTATGAGGATCCTAAAATATGTGTTGCATAATCGACTGATTTGATGTGATTGGTCTCACCAGTGAAGCTGTGGTTAAATGATGCACATTTTACATTTAAGCACTTGGAAATATGGCCAAGACTCACTGAGAAATGCAAACATTTAGCTATCCATTTCCTCTGATGAATTTTTGCCTGTTTTCCCATGAAAGGGAAACCAAAGACAGATATGTTCACTTTAATGATGTCAATATCATAAGAAATAAAATGTAAACTAACAGAATACAAGTATGACACTCTAGATCAATGACGAGTTTACAAAACAGAACACTGAGGCAGAGTGGAGTAGAAGTCATCTCATGGAGCTACGTGAAAGAAGCTGACTTTGCTTTTCCATGTTCTCCTGTGGTGCTCAGAAAGACAAACGTTGGCCCTCAGTAGCACCAGGTTGGAATGGATAGAACATTTCTCCAAGCTTCAGAGTACACCATTTCCTTAGGCATTTTTCTCCTGCTGATTTGTCTAAGGTCAACAATGCCATCAATCCTACCACAATGACAAAGATCAGTGCTTACTTGATGATTACCCAACAACCAAGGATTTATTTTTGCTAAGAGTGGCAATGTCACCAAAGACTTGTGCTTTCCTTGAATTAGAAAGTTTTTATTAGAGAATGGCTACCAAGTTAGTCTTATATTCTCAGACTCTTTTCTCTTGGTAAAGCCATGAGACTATTTTCATCAATGAAATATGAACAAAAGTAGTGAATTTGGGCTTTGAGGGAAAAGAAGCCAGTGGAATTACCTACAAGATAAGCTTGAGTCATTTGTAGAGAAATGGATGCATCCCGAGGCCATTATGTTAAGTGGAATAAATCAGACATAAAGTTTAAGTCACCCATGATTTCTCTTATACAGGAAACTCAAAATATAAAGGGCAAAATAAAATATAGATAATAGGAAATACAGAGATAAACCTTTTGTAAAACAGCAGACCGAGGGAGGCAGGAAAAGGGAAGGAAGAGGGTGAGGAAAGAAAGATGGGAAAGAGGAGAGGGGAAAGAGATGAAAAAAGAATTAAGATGTATTGTTTATGGATATCAACTCAGTCACATGAGAAATGTAATCGTTATGTGCTGTAAGCATGAACTGATAAAAAATTAAAATTGAAAAATAAATAATAAATTATGAGAGCATAGTTCTCTGGAGTATGATATCAATACCCTCCTCTAATAGTAGCAATGCAATTTAGATCAGCCCCTTGGAAACTCATGGTAGTGCTTGAGAAGATTCTGATGAGTCACTCATGACCAAAGTGATTGCTGCCACCTCCCATGTAAAATAATGTAGAGAACTAAGACATACATCACTGTTTTAAATTTTAAATTCTATTTAAGCCCTTTGTTTTGCTCTACTAAATAAAGGCTGAGCTTTAAAATACCCTTAACAGAATGATTTTCTCTCCAATGTTGCATGTATAGATTATTCAATCAACTTGATCCACTTAGTTGAACAGGTCACAATTAAGATCTGAAGGAAAAGAGTCAAAAAGCCATTGAATTTATTTGGCACATACCCCACTAAGGAAATGACTACATAAATACAGCCCTTGCTAAAAGTCTTCTATTTGCTCAGCTGTGTTTGTTTAAATTAACTATTGGCCGTAATGAGATTTAATATTGACCATCCCACTTACGTGAACTTGGGGTTCTTAGATGCAAAAAAAGTAAGCACAATGAATTAAGTACTTAAGATGTGCTCACCAAAAATCACCTACAGGGCTCCAGAGACAACAGCCTCAGTGACCTGAAGCTGAACCTTTCTTAAAGATGAAATATATCACAGATCTCACAAGGAAATTTTTAAATGTATGTGTGGTTATTTTGTTTCCAGTCGCATGGAGTATTGTTTTCCATCCCTTTACTTTTAGTCCATGGGTTTCTTTCTGAATTAGGTGTGTTTCTTGTATACAGCAGATTGTAGGATCTTGTTTTTTGATCCACTCTGCCAGTCTGCATCTCTTAATTGGCACGTTGAGTCCATTGACATTAATCGTTATGACTGATATAGGTAAATTTAGTGC
>PVIR01002816.1:0-35892 GCA_004026965.1 Petromus typicus
AAAAAAAAAAACCAAAATGCTTTACATCTCTAGAAACACTATGGTCATGTTTCAAGACAATTAAGTAGAAAAAATACCTAGCCAGGTTAGATATTCTTAACATGCCAAAACATTTGCAAATCCTAAGGAAAAGGTAAATGTATGCCACTTGAAGAAAGGCAAACTGACTGAGAGGTTGCAAAGGAAATGCAAAGAACCAATAAATATGTCAAATATGTTGTATTTAACTTACCAAAGGGAATGAAATTTAAGATAAACATTATCATGCCCAAAATCCCAGAAAATAAGTGGAAAAAAGATTAACAAAATGCTTCCCCAGCAAAAGTGCAGGAAGTGACCTCCCCTCCCCCCACAGGGACAGGGACACCAGTGCTAAGCTGTCTAGAGTGTGTCCTGGTCACACTCTCAGGGAAAGCTGAGAGAAAACCGAGCTCTAGAAAACTGTCCTAAGAGGCAATCAGTTGCTAGATAAAGCTGATCATCATCTCACTGCTGAGCAAAAGTCGGAAGAAATCTACATGACCACAAACAGATACACCTTGAAGACCTGAGTGTTGGACTCCAGGCTGCCACTGTATAAGTTGTGCAGCAGAGACAAGTCTGGGCTTAGGAAACCATTTCCCTCTAACATGAGAAAACAGAAAGCACATTTCCATATCCATCCAAGCACAGACAGACACTCAAACACTTTATGCCAAATATCAGTGATGGCTGATTCTAGGTGATGAGTTACAATCTATTTAATGACATGGAAATAAAGTGTAGGACTATGTAACATCATGTGAGCAAGAGCACAAGACAAAAGGTATTAGTGTAATGTGTTAGGCCACTTTCTGTTACTACAACAAAGGAAGGCCGGGTATTTCATAAAGAAAAGAAGTTCACTTGTAGCCAGCTTCAATGGCACGTACCTGTACTCCCAGCACTCTGAGAGGCTGAGGCACAAGGATCCCAAGCTCAAGCTGAGCTTGGGCAATTTATTAACTTAGGAAGACCTCAAAAATGGAAATAGCTAGAAATATAGCTTAAGGAAAAAGCCCTTGGTTTTAATCCAGTAAAACACACACACACACACACACACACACACACAGAATTTTATTCAGCTCACAGCTCTGGATGCTCAGGGAACGATATCTGCATCCGCTCTTTCAGGTAAAGTCCTGCGACACATGGCCTCATAATGGTGGCGGTGTGGACAGACAGCAGTTGCATGGTCAGACCAAAGCCAGAGAGGGGCTGAGTCTTCTCATGACAAGCTGCTCTGGAGGGAAGGTGCTCGGAGACCCAGGGACCTCCCTCAGTTCCTCTGAGGTGATGTTCCAACTCCCGGATGTTATCCACAGATTCGTGTCTTAAAAGTTTCACCCTGTCCTGGACCTGCCACCATTAGGACCAAATTTCACATAACCTTGGGGGATGAGCCACACCCAAGCCACTAAATAGAATCATGATTCAGTGCTGTTAAAAGTGGACATCATAACATCTGAAACCTGCCTGGGAAAAGCGTCTGAATATAATCTTGAGAGGGGGAAAAAGTGAAGAAATTATATAAATTAATGCATTTTATTAAAAATAGAATTAAGAGTAAAAAGAGGGACATAACTAGCACCAGGAATCCGCAGCCAGCTGAAGAATTTGGGCTCATTTATTCACCATGCTTTCCTGAGTTTGTCCAGTTTTATTTCCACAAGTAGTATTTATCACTTTTATAATAAAAATATTGTTAACTGCTTGAGAACCTGTACTCCAATAAGATGGAAAACATGAAAGAAATGAGCAGATCCCCAGACACATATGAACTACCAAAGTGAGTGAAGAAGATATAAAAATTCTAAACACCCCAATATTAATCAGTAAAATTGAAAATGCAATTAAAAACCTATCAACAAAAAAAAATTTCTAGTCTTGATGGTTTCACTGGTAAATTCTACAAGAAATTTAGGGAAGAGGTAATGCCACTACTTTTCAAATCCTTTAATGAAACTGAAAAGGACACAACACTCCCAAATTGATTCCTTGAAGCAACCCTTATGTCGATTCCAAAAGCAGAGAAAGACCCAGCCAAAAAAGGGAACTACAACCTCCCTATTGAATATAGATGCCATAATCCTCAATAAGATGATGACAAACAGAATATAGAGGATCAACAAGAAGATCATATACCCTGAGCAAGCTAGATTCATCTGAGGGATGCAAGGGTGGTTTAACATACATAAATCACTAAATATAATTCACTATATTAACAGAGTCAAGGACAAAAACCACATAGATGAATAAAAACATTTGACAAAATCAGAGCCCATTAATGATTAAGACTCTACAAAGCATTAAAATACATGGTCTTTATCTCAACCTGATAAAAGGTATTTATGAAAAACCAGCAGCCAGCATCATACTAAATGGCAGCATTTAGTATGCAGTATTAAAACCTTTCATGCTAAGATCAGGAACAAAACAAGGATGTCCACTATCACCACTCCTGTTCAATATAGTTCTGGAAACATTAACCCCCACAGCACTTAGATAAGAAAGAGAAATAGAAGGAAAAAGATAGGAAAGGAAGAAGTTAAGCTGTCACTCTTTGTTGGTGACATGATTCTTTATACAGAAGATCCCAAAACTCAGCCAGAAAACTGCTTGAATTAATACCCAGATTCAGTATAGTAGCTGGGTACAAGGTCAACACTCAAAAATGAATCGACTTCCCATACAAATAACAGACTCACTCAGAGAAAATAAGGGAGACGATTCCTTTCAGAATACCATCCAGAAATATGAAATATCTTGGAATGAATGTAATAAAGGAGTTGAAAGACATCTTCTCTGAAAACTAGAGCACTCTGAAAAAAAATGTTGAAGGGCTGGGGATTGAGTTCAGTGGTTCCGGTGCCTGTCTTGCAAGCACAAGGACCCAGGTTTGATCCTTGGTAACCACATACCTATATTGGGCATGGAGACTCACGTCCCAGTAGCAATCAGTACCACATAGCACAGTGCCGGGCGTGGTGGCTCACACCTGTAATCCCAGCACTCAGGAGGCAGAGGCAGGAGGATTGCTGTGATGTGAGTTGGAGGCTGAGCTCAGGGCCAGCCTGAACCACAAAGTGAGACCCTGTCTCAAAAAAAAAAAAAAAAAGATATTGAAGAGGATATCAGAAAATGAAAAGACATCTCTTGTTCCTGCGTAGGAAAAAATATATATGTATATTGTCAAAATGGACATACTGCCAAAACTGCTATATAGGTTTAATGCAATCCTGATTGAAATCTCAGCAGCATATTTCACAGAACTAGAAAAAATAGACCAGAAAGTCATCTGGAATCAGAAGAGACCTAGAACAGCAGATAATTCTGGCAACAAAGACATGATGAGGGGTATTACAAACCCCACTTGAAACCATACTACAAAGCCACTGTGATAAAAACTGCATGGTACTGGCAAAGAAACAGACCCAAAGATTGGTGGAACAGACTAGAAGATCCAGAACAACTCCAGATATATTAAGCCACCTCATCTTTGGCAAAGGAGCCAAATACCCTCACTGTAGGGAAGACAGCTTCTTTTAAAAAATGGCGCTGGAAAAACTGGGTTTCAACCTGCCAGCGATTAAAACTGGATCTACATCTTTCACTGTGCACTAAACTGAAATCAAAATGGATTAAAGATCTAAATATTAAAACAGAAACACTAAACCTACTAGAAGATAGGTTAGGTAGAACTCTTGAAGACCCTGGAGTAGGGAAAGACTATGAATAAAACCTCAGCACAGGAACTAGTAGAAGGAATCAACAACTAGGATCTCATCTTATTAAAATCTTCTGCACAGTGAGAGAAACCATGAACAGAGTGAAGACAACCTACAATATGAGAAAAATACTTGCCAGCCCTTCCTCAAACAAATGTCTACTATATCGAATATATAAAGAACTTTTTAAAAAAATCAAATCTCTTCATTTTAAAGACCCAGCTCAATAGTGGGCATCTGAAAGAACAGACATTTTTCTATCTAGAAGTAAAAGAAGCAGAGAAAAACATTTTGACATCACTGGTCATTCGAGAGATGTAGATGAAAACACTGAGATTTCATCATACTCCAGAAAGAATGGGTGCTAGCAAGAAATCAACCAATAACAAATGTTGGCAGTACTGTGGGGGAGAAAGGAACCCTCCTCCACTGTTGGTGGGAATGTAGACTGGTGTAACCACTGTGGAAATCAGTGTGGAGATTCCTCAAAAAACTAAGATTAGAGGTCCCATTTGACCTGCTATTTCCCAGCTGGGTATATTCATGAAAGAATTAAAAAGTATCATACCACAGTGATACATGCACACCCATGTTTGTAGCAGCACTGTTTGTGATAGCTAAATCTTGGAAACAGCCCAAATGTCCATCAACTGGAGATTGGATAAAGAACATGTAGTTTTTTTAAATATAAAATAGAATGTTATTCAGCCATAAAGAATGAGAACTAAGAGACATTTATAGCTAAATGAATGCACATTAAGGCCATGCTCATAAGTGAAATAAATAAGATGCACATGTGTAAATATCACACATTTCTCTAGTGTGAGAAACTTAAAGTGTAAATAAGGTCCAAAATGTATAATAGGCATTATGAAATAGGAAGAAAATCTTCAAAGGGGAAGAGGAACTGAGGGGGAAGCAAAGAAGGGAAAGAAAAAATTTGATGGTTAAAAGCAAACAAAAAAAAAGAAGCAAATCTTACCTATATAGGGAGTGGGAGTTGCAGGGAGGACAGGGGAATGGGAAAAAATAAAAATCAAGGTAGATCATGTACAGGTACAATATTCACTGAGGAATGTGATCACAACGTATTCCTAAAGTATACCAATAAACTCAAATTATTAAAAATATTGTGAAAATAGTTTGTCTCCTATTTTTAATGAAAATGTGAAATATCACTGAAAAAGAACACAGACATTCCTGGAATTAATTCTATTGCTCTCATGTATGTAGTTTTTTTCCACCCAACAAGTGTCTTGTTTTCCTCTTGTAAGTTGTGAACATCATTTTATTTGATGTCCAGTCCTTATGCTTGATTCGCAGTAAAGTGATTAACAACTTTCTTCTGGACAATGACTGAAGGACTAAGAGTGCTGAGAATTTTGTATGCTTTGCTCTTATGCACGATGCATTTCCAGCAAGTGACAGAATGGCCTAAAAGCCACTTTATTGGTAGACATGTAATAGGAAACAGCTCTGTTTCCGCTCAAGTGACTTTATATGGTTTCTAAGATAAAATGTCTGTTTCTGTGGAAACAGCCTCTTCCCGGAGTGCTCCAGGCTTGGTGTCACATCTACACTCAGTGCCCTGCTTGGAACCGTTAGGAACATGTGACGCAGAGTCTGGAGCCACCATCAGGCACTGCCTGCCAAAGGAAATAACTCAGAAGCCGTGGCACTGGGTATGGACTTTCCAGGCCTCACCTCTAAGGCATCTGGGCCACTCCCTGAGCAGCTGGGCTGCAGTTCCGACACCTGGACCCGGCTGCTGCCTGGCGCAGCCCCGGTGCTCAGGGCTCGGAATGCAGCTGTCCAGGAGCTGCTGCAGCCCAGCTGGGCTGTGAGGACCCACTGTCCTTCTCATGTGTCCCTCGCTCTCTCCCGAACTGCTGTCCCTCTGGGCCATTCTGCCCAGACATGCCAAGTCCTCAGCTGCATCCCTTTGGTCAGGCGGTAAGACAGTCTTGTCCCTCATCATGACCCTTTCTTTGCCCTGAGTCCACATGGCCTGGGTTCGAATCCCGGCTCGTCTCCTTCTGGCTGTGGGATCTGGAGAAGTCACTTGTGTCTCTATAGTGAAGGTCATGGTGGACACAATATACACTGAGAAGGCGACAGCACTGAGAAGCCCAGTCAACAGCCTGGGCTCCCCTGCCCCTGTGCTTTCTGAACAGAATGCCCCACAGACCACTGGGAATAAATAAATAACAGCCACCGAGTGTGAGGGTGCAGTCACCACGCGCCGCACTCTGTAGGATTTACTCCCTTGGCTGTTAACCTCAGCCCTGAGAAATGACCCTAAGGAAGCCCGGGGAAAGGCAGCTCACATTCTGTTAGAAAAGGCTGAGTAAATATTAGTATTTCTCCCTGGAACAGGCAAAGGGGGCTTCTGTATATTCTATGGCCTTTCCACTGCCCTTTCATTAGCAAAGGGCTGGTTGCAAAACTCCAGGTTGAAGCTGGAATTCTTTTTTCATTCTCAGCAGCTCATTGCCAAGTGCGGAAGAAATGAGCTCCCAGCCTCTGTGCCGGCATTCTGCAGAGTCCCCGGAGGTAGCAGCGTCCCATCTGGGCCAGGAGAGGCCGAGCTCCGTCCTCCCTCTGCAGGTCCAGCACTTGTTCCCCTGCTGTCACTTGACTCCGGCCTCCTTGACCGCCTGCGAAGCCGCCGCCTCTGCGTGGTCATCACGGTGATACCCACACACTCCCACACTCAACTCAGCGAACGAGCCTCAGAGTCAAACACAACTTGCCCAGCTATGGATCTGCATTTCTCACTCATCCAGACACACACCATCCTGCTTCCTCCAGGGCAGAGGAAACCTGTCCCCACCAGCTCCGGCTGTCAGCAGGGTCTGACCCAGGTTCCACGGTGCAGGGTCACAGAAGAAGCCACGTGCAAGGCCCCCATCGTCCCCCTGCTCACTAGTACATGTGGCCTGGACATCACATCCAGCAAAGCAGGATCTCCACTTACCACTCGCCTGAACTCTGCAGTCAGATTGGGGCAGGGGCAGAGCAGCCTCAGCACTAGGGAACGCCCCCCCTGCAGTCCTGAAGGTACAGTGAAGAGGGGTGGCACAGCCCCAACTCAGCTGCAGCTCAGAGGCAGGTGAAGGTGCCACACGAGAGCCACCAGGCCTGCGTATCCTCACCAGGTAGCAAGAAACCGCGGCAACTCAAGGAACTCCAGCTGCCTGGGCCCCCAGACTCCATGCAAACCTGAGCACCTAGGATCAGAGACAGGGACCAGGGAGCGCACTTCTCAGGGCCCCCGGAAGCTGTGTGCAAGGGGAGCCAGCTAAGGAGAGGACACGCTGTGAGCTGAGTTGTGGGCCCTGACACAGTTAGTGGAGGAACAGGAGCAAAGTGAGCTGCGGTAAGGGCCAGGCAGGACCTCAGTCCAGCAGGGCACAGCGTGCGAAGGCCGAGGTGAAGCGATGCAGGGCAGGATCCCAGCCCAGCAGGGCTCAGCACGTGAAGGCCGAGGTGAAGCGATGCCAGAGACCTGAGCTGTGCTGGGGCTGAGCAGAAAACAGTAACCATGGTAAGACTTTGAAGGCAGCCAGGCCTGGCGGGATGCACACTCAGCGCTTACCCAACTGCTTGAGCTGAGGCATGGACGCAGCAGTACCCCTTGTGCTATCTCCAGGAAAAAAACGAGGCCTAAGAAAGGAAGAGGCCTAAGAATGGACACCTCAGAGAAGGTCTGAAAGAAAAAAACGAGGCCTAAGAACGGACACCTCAGAGAAGGTCTCTCCATCTCTGTCTCTCTGTCAATCTCTGTCTCTGTCTCTCTGTCCATCTCTATCTCTCTTCTCTTATTCTTATCACTTTTAGCATTTCTGTTCTAACATCTCTTTCTAACCCCTCTCCCCATACAAATGACCAGGCTCAATAAAATTGAAAACTGATCATAAGACAGGAAAGAATAGAATTAGTTGATCGGGTAAGAAATCAGTAGCACCACATGCAGCCTCTGAGAATCCTCCACCTACAAGGTGAGCTTAAATGTGACTTTCCACTCACCAGCAGGGAACCAGAGGTCCCTGGAGAAGCAGCAAACCAACAGGTCCCTTTAGCAAGTGTGATACCCCTGGCTCTCCTCTGATTCAAACTGGCTTCTCATTCATTGACCCGCTCACCTGTGTAGATCTCCTGGTATCCACCTGTCATGCTTCCTATTTTCACAGGAGATACAGATTACGTTCAGGATATAAAAATTCCTATGCTTGCATACTTTTGACTTGAAACCATTGTGTGTGTGTGTGTGTGGTGTGTGTGTGTGTGTGTGTGTGTGTGTGTGTGTGTGTGTGTGTATCTGTTTTGCTGGGAATGGTACTCAGGGATTCACACAAGCTAGGCAAGAATGAGCCACACCTCAGCTCTCAACCTGAACACTTCCAGCTACTCTGAACAGCAGAGTCCTGTCCACTGCTGGGGCATAGACACCTGCATGGCCCTTCCCCCTGCAGGTCCATGGTGGGGATCTTTGAGGCTTTGGACTCAATTACACAAGCCATAAGAACCAGAAACTACCTTTGCTCGGCAGTGCGCAAGCATGCTTTTCTGAGTCACTGTACGAAGTCATGTGATTTGAAGATTATAAGGAATCAATGTGGTTTAGTCTCCAGGAGCTGAGGTTTGCACTTCTTGGGGTGATTAGTTTATGGTTACAGATGTTTGTATTCTATTAAGCTGAATGCAAGGAGTAGCTGTCTGTTTGTGGGGGAATGTTATCAGGACATTGAAATGTTCACAAGCTCAGTAGATGTGCACTGCCCTGCATTTTCTCCAGCTCCTCAGTGCACCTGCTGCAGCACAGTGACACTCTGTGGGTTGATGGCGATCATCTCAGTGAGGGAGAGAGAGCCTGGTGGTCTCCTCTCTCAGCCCTAACACTGGGCAGAATCTAGACTGGCCTCTGTATATTTTTAATGAGTAGAAGATTTTTGATGTTACAGGTTAATTTCTATTAACAGAAATTTAGCAAGTCCATCATATCCATTAAAGTAAGTTACTAGGCTGTGGATGGAGCTCAGTGGTGCTACACCTGCCTAGCAAGCTCAAGGAACTGAGTTTGGTTCCTGGTACCAAATAATAATAATAATAGTAATAGTAATAATAATATCGTTACTCTTTTCCTGATCATTGATCTTGATCACAAAACTGCACCCTGGTTTCATCCTAACAGCTCAGGGGACCTGGCTCTCCAACTGGTACCCTGCTTACCTCAGAACAGTGACCCAGTGTCCCTGATAGACACGGGTGGGACTTTGGAATTCAGTGTGGCACCAGACAGGCCACCTGGCTCTACTTCATTTAACCAGCAAACTGGGTTAGTTTCTGTCACCCAGCAGCACTAATGTGGTCCCCAAAAGCAGTCACAGCCATGGCATTTGGTACACGGAAGACAAGAGTGACACATAAATTAGCTCCTTCCGGGAGAGCAGGAGCCTGGTTACAGCAGAGGGGCAAGAGCACCAGGGCTCTCTTGAGTGACATCAAATGAGACTCGAGGTGGGGGAAGTCCCTGGGCTGCCTGGGGTGGTGCTGGTTTTCTTGTTCACTTGTCTTAGGACACTGCACCGTGGGGCTTGTGCTGGAGCTGCAGCAGGAGATCGCAGACCCAAAGAGAGACAAGGAGGCATGGTCCCAAGAAGGAGAGGCATAGCTGGGCTCTACAGTGGCTGGCCACAGGACCCAGGGCAAGGTGGGAAGGGGAGTTGAGAGAGGCTCAGAGGCCTGTAGTTAGTAGGGACCAGGGGATGAAAGGGGGACCCTGAGTCCCAAGGCCACAATCCAGGTGACCTCTCCTTCAAATGCCAATGTTGGGGTCTTTGTAGGGTTGGCCGTCCCTACAGAAAGGGGTCCTGAAATAGAAACCTCCCTGCACACTGAAGAAAAAACATGAAGCCATTCTTTTTGTTTTTTGTTTGGTTGGTTGGTTTTTTTAGTTTTTTGAGACAGGGTCTTGCTTTGTAGTTTAGGTTGGCCCTGAGCTCACTATGTAACTCAGGCAAGCCTGGAACTCACAGCAATCCTCCTGCCTCTGCCTCCTGAGTGCTGGCATTACAAGTGTGAGTCACCATGCCCAGCACTGTGATATGTGGTACCAGGGATCGAACTTAGGACCTTGTACTCGCCGTATAGAAGCTGGAACTACTGAGCTAAATCCCCGGCCCAATGAAGTCATTCTTGTCCTTGCAGTTTCTGTGGTCACTGCGCAAGCCTGTGGAGGTCTCATCTTCATCCCACCTGGCCTTCTCAAAGCAGCTGATGAGCAGCCGAGCAGAGCCATGCAGTCCATGCACTACAAAGGCTTCACAAAGCACTATAACCCATCCTAACAGAGGAAGAAACGAGAGAGAGCCAGAATCACTCACAGGATTTGAAAGGGATGTGTGGAAAGTTCTGCACTGAATGTTAGCAGAAATGCCTGCACATTTGAAAGGAGTGCAGCCCTGACAGTGGGCGTGTGAACTGACCAGAGTCCCGGTAAGCGAGGACGTGAGGGACCAACCCTCCCCATGTCTCACTAAATCCCTCCTTGAATTACTCAGAAGGAAATGTCTCCAGGAGTCCTCAGACGTGCCATGAGAATCAGCCACTGTCTGCATCTGCAGGCATTTCTGTGGTCACCCACACCAAGGCCTTGGGATGAGAACCATTTCCAATGGACCAGTGGACTGCGGTGGCAGGGAGAGGTCACACTGACATCTCGGCTCCAAGAAGCTCCCTCTGGACAGTCTGCTTCCTGTGCACTGGAATGCACGGGACTTCTTTAGCTGAGCAACATAATCTAGGTCACTCCTCATTTTTAGCTCCTCACCTTTAACCCCCACAGCAGATAGAACAGAACTCTACACACATTAAATGCTCCAAAGACAAATTTCCACTTGGCCTTAAAACAGAGGACTAATTCCCACTGGGATTCATTGGCTCAGGCAGCACTCAGGCATTGAGGGGAAGGCAGAAAGGAAGGTGGGCTTGGAGACTGGCCAGACAGGAGATGAACCGGTCCGGGGTGGAGTGCAGAAAAGCCCAGGACAGTGAGGGGCTTCTCAACAAGAGGTCAGGTCACCTGCATCTGCTAATATCACACAGACCCAGCCATAATGACACGATCATGCCTTTGACATGCAACAGGAGACCTGTCCTACTGTGCATGTCCACCAAGCTCTCCCTTAGTATCCCAGAGCCTGAAGCTTCCTCTTACTAATGAAGGCTCCACACTAAATGTCATATCATCTCATCTCCAGTAGGCTCTGACTCACTGAGAACTTAAACAGGGGTAGAAGCCACAAGGCATGGTGGGCTGTTGGCTCACTGTGTGTGGAGCCGATGGAAGAGGCCCACGGCTCCGGGACCACAGCCCACCAGGAACTCAGCCACTTCTAGATGGTAGGTTTCTCAAAGACAGGCCGGTTTGGGGGCAATCCCAAGAAATGCATTTCAAAGTTCTTTGACCTCAATTTGGAAATCTTTCCTCTCCTCAGGATAAAGGAGCCCACACACAGGGTGTGGGATTATAGGATTTAGAAATCCAACTGCCATCTAAATGCCATAAAACTTGCTAGATCTGCAATTCCAATTGTGTCTGCATGGACAACATGACCTTGATTTGTGGGGCGAGGCTCACTTTGCTAAAGTATTTATCCTTCCCAGTGTCTTGTAAGCAAAGATTCAGAGATATGAAAGGATTTAAATAATATAGAAAGGGGCTGAAGTGAAGTCAAACTCAGGTCTCAGCTTCCATATGAGGCAAAAGACTTCAGTTCCATTCATCTCATGATCACAGTGAATTACCTTCCACACCAGAATACAAGTCCAACTGTGAACAGAAATTTCTAGCTGTTTGTTTACTGGTGTGTCTACAGTTTTTACTTAAATGTCTGTGAGAAGGAGGGAAGAAGAGAGGACAAAGGAGGGAAGGAAGGAAGGGAGGAAGCAAGGGAGGGAGGGAGGGACATGTTACCCCGCTGGCAGAAGCCAGTGTTACTCAGTCCAGAAGCACTAGCTCTGCAGTGTGGTCTGATTGTGCAGGCAGAGGAGACAGCATCTATCTACCCCGGAGCAGATGTGGGATGAGCAGCAGAGCCTCTGATGTTGACGGCATTTCCAGTCTCAGCCCTTCAGCTTCCATGGATCTGAATCTAAGGTGGAGGTTTTAGAAAGAGGGGCACTCTGTTGCCCCTTATAACAATCTCTGCTGAGGTTGAGGGTCACCATCCAGTTCCCGCCGGATAGGGTTAATGTTTTATCAGAATGTCCCAGAATTCCTTGCAGAAAATGCTGGCAGGTGACTGGATTATTCCTAGACTGCTTTAATGAATTCCATCGTGTTAATCTAACATTTTCATTAGCTCCAAGTTGTGTATGTGAATGTTATATCCCAAGAAGCTCCACCTCCCCATGTCACATTTAGCTGTAAATTCACCCGTGAGCTGATCCACTGATGAGTATCATAGCTCCATGAAGCAGTCACCTCCCAAGAATGCACTTTGAGTGTATGAGGCTCTAGAGAATATTTCGATAAAAGCCATAATGCAGCTCAAAAGAAACTATCAAATTAAAACACAACAGAGTAGAAAAAAACAGAGAAGCCAAAAGCTGTGGGACAATATCAAAAAGTCCAATATAAGTACAGTTAGTATAGTCCCTGACTTTGAAACAAGTTAGGTTCCAGAGCTGTTCATAAGTCAGATTGTTTGTAAACCGACACAGTGAGCCTTATGCAATGTATCTAAGAAAGCTCACAACTCTTGTGTTCATAAGTCCAGAATTTACTGTAATGGTTGAAGAATAAATATAGTTAAAAACACAAAAAAAGAAAAAGAACAACAGTGACAGACACCTGGACCCAGCTGAGACGCAGTAGCTGGGCAAAGTCTTTGTGTTGCAGCAGCAATCAAGCCTGGATCAGCACACGAAGGACCACAGACAGCAGTGAGGAACAGCTGGGGTGGAAATGTTCAGAGGCAGAGAAATCATTGTCCTTGGAAATTTGACTGACTGATTGATTGTAGTCTTTTCAAAAGTATCATCTAAGAGTGCAATCATGATGTGTATATTTAATGTACCAATAAAGATAATTAAAAAAAAGTATCATCTAAATGTCTATCATAATTTTTAAATACATACATCTCTTGACCAAACCACTCTCATTCAGGAACATCTGCATGTTACTGTATATTCAAAGATCTTTAGTTCTGCATTCCCATAAAGCCAAAACTTAGGTTAGTATACATGTCTATGGCAAAGAATCTGGTTAAACTGCATACTGGAAAATAATTTAAACTATCTGGAAAAAAATTAACTGAAGCATTTACTGAGGTCATGATACAGAAAGTGAAAAAAATCAGAAATGATGTATAATCTATAATTTGCACAAATATAATTCTTACTCAAAAAAGTCTAACATAAGTATAATTGCAACTCAGAAAGAGAAAAGAAAGAACAAGAAGGAAAGAGAGAAGGATGAAAGAACTAAAAAAAAGGAAGTGATAAAAACACAATAATTTTTCAAAACAAGCCAGCACACATAATACCAGCACTCTCGAAGGCTGAAGTAGGACGATAATGAGGTCAAGTCTAGCCAAGCAACTTAGTGGCCTAGTGATACCCTGTCTCAAAATAAAACATAAAAAAAGGCTGGGGTATTTCAAAAAAAAATGAAAAACATAAGACCACAGATCCAAGAAATTCAAAGATGCCCAAAGTGGAATGAATATGAAGGGGGAAAATATCTCTCAGCACACATTTAAATTGCTTTTAAAAAGTTAAAAGAATCATGTTGAAAGTACCCAGACACATTACGAGAACAAATATTATTAAAAGTTGATGCACTGAATTCCAGATAGAGGTGGAATTGTGGCCTTGCAGCTGACCGCCGTTCTCCCTCTGTGAGCAAAGCTCTATATCAGGCTGGCTCCTTCTCGTGCCAAGGGACCAGTCTACCCCCTGTGAGCAGGCTCTGTACCCGACTCAGAGTCTCTGCTGTGTGGCATATTTGGACCTCTATAGGTAGAGTCAGCAAGGGACCTAGGACCATTCTGAATCAGTTACAGAGGAAAGTGCACAAGGGTAAACAGATTCTATTTGTAAGTGGAATGAAGTTAAAACACCTTGCTCAGCCACCCAATCTGGGCACTGAGGACCAAGCCAGAGACCATGAGGACCAGAGTGTCCCAGAAGTGTCGGGCTGGCACAGTCCATCTCAGGTGGCATGGAATCTGGAAGGATGCATGGCAATACCACAGTGCTTGGTATCTTTGAAAGGGAAAAGGAAATAAATGCATATGATAAAGATCTCTTTTATCATTCCATTGCATCCTGCATGGTTGTGATGAAATGTCTCCCATGGAGACTCCTCAGTAAGAAGCACCAGCAGGAGTGACAAGGGTCTGGCCTCAGAGCTCAGATCCCTTCTTCTTAACAATGAGCTAATCTGGAATATCACCTGCCCTGTGAACATAAAGGGGACAACGCCTGGCCAGCTGTAAACACCCCACGAGCTTCGGTTGCATCACTTCCCCCCATCACTGTTTCATTAGTCGTGTTATTATCGCATCGGTGACAGTGAGGGCCTCTTCACCCCACCGACTGCTCTCTGTGGCCTTGTCCCACGTGTCTCCACAGCCCAGTGCTCAAGCTGCTTTCCCAGCACTCGGAGCTGCCTCCAGACCAGACCAGGTCACGTGTTCCCTGCTGCTCCTAGGACGGTCATGGGGGCCCAGCACGAAGGACAGGATGAGCATTGTGAGCCACTGGTCCCTCCATTATTGCCATTTTCTAAAGTTGTTAACCCACTGACATGCACTTTTGTGCCAGTTTCACTGCAAGGGCCGCAGTGTCCAGATGGAGCTCAGCAAATTTTCCTGCCAGTGAGCGGGCAGGGCAATTGAGGAACACGCTGGGTGTGTGAGTTACACACAGCCTGAGGGCTTCACAGAAACTGTGAGTGAAGCTCAGCCCACGGGCCCAGTTTGTCACCCCCTGTTGTAGGGCTGCAGTACCCTCTCTGTGCACAGTCTGATATTAAGGAGGAATTCAGGTTGAAGTTTTCTTCTTTCTGCTGGAATGACAAAGTCGATTGTGTTTTTAGTTTTTTGGAAACTAGACTGTGATAGAGATTTGGCTGGAAGAGAAGAGGCATTTCATTGAAATAAATTTGGATGTATACTATATATATATTTACACACATGGGTGCACAGGTACGAGTGTGCGCGCGCACACACACACACACACACACACACGAGTCTTTGTAGTGCAAGCTCCTGAAGTCACTAGAAAAGCCTGACCCTTTTCAGCTGGTCTCCATGGAAATGGATGTGAAAACAAACCTTGGCCCAGGCGCGCACCGGGTTGCTGGCTGATGAGTTGGCCTTGGGGACCATTTGGTTTCTGTCAGTGCCAGCCTGCCCAGTCCAGATGCTCCTCCCCTCTCTTCTCTCTTCCGCCTCCTCTCCTCACTCTGCGTGCTCCCCGTGCCCAGGGTCCTGATGCCCCACACCCAGGCCTCCTGGATGAGGGTCAACATCTGCTTCCCATCTCCCGGGCTCACTGTTTAGCCGAGGCTCTGGCCCAGATTTCCCCTCATAAATCATCCTCCGTCTGGACCCCGCCGCCCCTCTGGGCTGGTGTGCTCGGCCCATCTCCTTTTTTAGAAGAACGGCTTCCCTTTCCACGTCAGCGCACATCGGGCCTTGAGCCTCTAGGCTGGTAATCTCATGTTTTATTTTTCGAAACTTGGATGAATTCACACCGAACCTGCATTTAAATTAATGGTATCCAATTCACAGTTAGGTAAAACATATGAGCTTATTTTAATAAAAAACAGTGAGACGGCTAAAAGCAAATATATGTCATAGAAAGAAGAGGATATTTGATATTTTAAGTAAACTTTTCAGAAGCAGAGGTAGTTAACACATGCTCAGAGCTTCATGCTAGTGAACCCTGGGGCTCTTAATTCATTTTATTCCCACAGAAACCCCCACAAAATGGGTATCACAGACCCTACAGATGAGGAGCCTGAGGTGCAGGAAAGATAAGTCCAGGCCCTTCCCAGATGGCTACGCCGTGACAGTCTAGGGTGAAGACCCATCTGGCACTGGAGTCTGTCCTACAGCCCCCTCCCAGAGCTTCTCCGTCTCCTCAGCTGTAAAATCAGCTCCTCTCATAGCTGGGGAGCTGAGGCACATGGTGGCTATGTGAGTGAAGCTGATGTGGCTGTCTTCAGATCTTTGGAGTCACTGTCTCCTCGCCACACAGCCCCCATGTCTCAGCACCACTTGACGGCTGGAAACTCCAAGAGGTTTCCCTATTCCTCTCTGCAGGATTAGAGTAAATATTGCCAAAGAAATAGCAGAGAAATCACCTCCAACTCAAGCCCCATTTCTCCACCCTCAGAAGGATGTAGGGCTTCCTCATACACCCAGCAAAATGATCCCACCCACATACCTTCTGCGTGTCCCCTAATTGCACCCAGCTCCAACAGACATGACCTGGACATGGACCTGAATCCCCGGCTCAGCCCCAGCACAGCCTCCACTGATTTCACACTCACAAGCCCATTTGGAACCTGTGCTCCCACCCGGCAGCTATATCCGGGCCCCTGTATCCCTCAGGGCACAGTGAGTGTGCTGTGGGCTCACGGGACCCCGGGACGTATCTGGTGGTCCCTGTATGGCAGAGGAGCTGAAGGGATGCCTTGGTGAGGGGTGAGAAAGATGCAAGGTGCTTTCCTGCCCTCTCCTCGCCCGGCACCCTCCGGGACGCTCCCTGTCCTCGCCCTGTCCTTTGAGTTTGCTGCACGGAGTAGCAAAGAGTGTGGCCCAGGGCTGGCAGACGGGATGTGGTCGCTCGGATTCTCAGCCTTTCTCCATCCAGGTACTGGATCTTCTGAATGGGGGTCTCATCCTCTGTGCATCAGACAAGACAAGTCAGAGAACTCCTTTATACCCAGCCCCAAAGAGGAAGAGAAATTCCAGTTCACGGCCACTTTTAGGAGAGAGCTATGAGCCAGAAATGCAGACAAACCATATATATAATATATATTTATATATATAAAATTGAAAAATGACTGTCATTTTCCATTTTTCATAGCACATGATGTGCAAAAATTCCTCTTAACTAATTTACATTATAGAAGTAATAAAATCGTCAAAGTATTTTCACATTAAAACTGATCTAATCAGTCAGTATTTTTACTATGGTCAAAATTCCAATGGTTTTTAGAGGAATTCAATTTAAAATGAAAGAATAAATTAAGATAAAGGGATTGAGTTTTGTACTAATTCTCAAGGTATATTATTGGGAGATAACACAAGAAACACATGATGATATTTTTGAGGCCTATTAAATCCTGAACACTATGCCATCTGCCAGCTGCTGGGTGTCCTAAAAGAGATACATATTGCTTTCTCTGTCCAGAAGAAAAGACTATGTGCTGTGGGCCTTTAGCCAGTCTGCGGCGCCCAGTTTCTGTCCTGTCTAACTCCACCCTATGGACTATGCACCAGTGCTGCAGATGGCGAGAAGCAGATCTATATCTGAGGAAAAATGCGATCCACCTCATGGACAGCAGCAGCAGCTCTGTGACATTGTTTCTGAGTTCAAGGGCTGTGTGTGTGTGTGTGTGTGTGCGTGCGTGTGTGTGTGTATGCACGTGCACGTGCACACACATGCATGCACATGTGTGTGCACATGTAATTGTGTACTAGGTAGCCATGCAATGGGTTCTAGACTAAACTCACGTGTCCAGGGCCACCCATCTAGAATCGCCCTCCCCAATTCTCACCCAGTCTCACTTGGACTCACAGACACTGGCCAGACCAGGAGCTGGGGTCAACTCTCCCCGGGACCCAGAACCACCGGGTCGGAAGCTGAGCTCTGACTCTGCCTGTTGCTGTTGCGTTCAGGTAAAGCAGTGATAGCCTTAGTAGGTCCCATGAGGTTATTAAACCCTGTCATAGGTCTGAAGAACAGCTGAATGACACCGGTGAAAACCCACTTGTAAAACTGTCATTGCAAGCAGTACTGATCGCTGTCTTTTTATTGAGGAGGTACAGTATGTCAAATACGGCACTATGTACTTTGTTTATAAGTTGATTTCTAAGAAACAGATATAAATAGGGGAAAAAAAACCTAGTCAGAGAGCTTGAGTTAACCCAGATGTATTAGTGGGGTTTTTTTTGTTGTTGCTTAACAAATTCCACAAACTGAGTGGCTTAAAACGACACAAAATATACTGTCTTACAGATTGAAAAGTCAGAAGCTAAAGTGGGGTGAAAATCTAGGTGTGGCTGCTCCCTTGCTCCCCAAGAGCTCGGCCCAGCCTCCTCCTCCATGTCGGCTGCCCGCATCCGGCCCTCACCTCCTTTCTGTTCTCTTCCTTGTGATCCCAAAGGCCCATAGATGACCTGAGGCCATCCCCTTGCTGCCTAACAAATGCTGTTGTCCAGTAACCACATGCCCCTCCATTGGGTGAAGTAAGGTATCCCAGGTCTCAAAATCCTGGAGTTCTTGAGGGGAATGAAGCATGGTTTATCCATGGCTCTGAGGCTGCCAAACCAGCAAGTGGTAGTTTGCACTAGTCATGGGCCTAACTGCAAGCGCTCCAGCAGCCCTCACACCTTCCAGCATCCCTCCGGTCCCCAGGCTGCTTCTCCACTCCAGCCACTTCCCACTTCAGGGGCACTGCCTGCATTCCTGCCACCAAAGCCTCCACTCTTCAAAGCTTAGCATGACTTTCATCTCTGCCACGGCGCAGCCGAGGACATGCTCCTGGCACACATCAAAGCCGAACATCCACGTCCCTGTCTGGGGTCCCCTCCCCCCGGTGTTTACAAGCCTGTGCAGCAGCATCTAGAGCAGAGGCTCGAGCCCAGCCCCGCTCCACCCACCCCGCTCCCCACCATCTGCCCGTCACTTTCCAACCGCAGCTGCCACCCTGTGTGTGTTCCACCAGCAGGGATCAGTGGTCTGTTTGCCACATCTTCTCTTTGTCACATGGAAGAGCTCAGCTTCTTCAACCATGGTCCCACTCTAGGGACCTGACACTCCCCACTCAGGGCACATGATTCCACAGGCCCCGCAGTTCACCTGGGGCCTTTCACAAGTCTCAGTTCCTTAGGTGTGGTCCAGACGGTCCCCTCCCTGCCACTGGATTGCTTTCAACTCTTATGACAATGAATTAGTTTGTGGTGGGTGCATCACAGAGTAAGTGAAGTCTGAATTTATCCAGACTTAGTGGATTTGCCATTGTTTAGTATCATCAAGATATTTCAACATGTTGCTTCCCCAGTGCCATTCTTTTACTCTCTACCAGGAGGTGTTGACTTTAGGAACCAGGCAAAGTGTTGGCACTTACACCTCCTCTGTTACACTTCATCAGTCCAGCCTTCTGCAGTTGGCCTTCTTCACTCTGCTTCCCAGTCTCATGAGGACTACAAATGTGAAAATGTACATACTGACAACCAGAGCACTAGTAAAAGTGCAGGACAGTCTGGAATCGGGGACCTGAGTCAGCGACTCCCTGGACAACATTACCCAGCATGCTGCGCCCACCCGGCCGCCTCTCTCCTCACAGCCCACAGGTCCTAAAATCTCTGTGGCCGCCCAATGGAGGGCAGATGATGAGTCAGCCAACCACATTCCCAGGCTGCTCCTGCCAAGGCAGGAAATGAGCCCTGTGGGCCGAGCAGCTGGCCTTGGAGTGTTTCTTCCCCAGGTCTCCAAGCAGCACAGGGCAGGGCCAAAAGAACTGCAAACTGGTCACCTTACACGATGGCACCCTGGGCTCCTGCATACTTCGAACAGATACTGGATTGGAGGAGCAGTTGTATGCCAGGCTCCATGTGTGCCTTCTGCAAGTCCCCAAGTGGTTCAGTTTCCTGCCAGTGAAATGCACACAGAGTTACTCCCATGGGTCTGACCATGGTGGGCACCCATAGGGTGCATCTGTACATCCCCCGATGCCACATGTGGCAGACATTGCCACTGCCACGCCCCTGCCAACTCAAGGCTACTGAGCAAACCTCAGAGAGTTCTGATTGCAACAACTTCCTTCCAAATGCTCTCTGCACATGGACAATTTTGAGATTAAGAACAATACATCTGACAGAAAAGAAGCATCACAGGAATCCCAGAAGAGGGCTTTGTCTTAGGAGCACAATTTTATTCTTCCCAAGCTGATCTGATTTTAGGAATTCACAAGAAGCCCTGCTCCTTCCCAAGAAAGGACACCTGAAGGACAGCTCTGGTGACTCCCTCCGGCACATGTCTGCACCAAGGTGGCAAGACTCGCAGGATGTCAGCCCTGGCCTCAGAAAGAGCTCCCTCACACCTGCTGGTCCATGCTTCCAGTTAAAGAGGAACAGCACCTCCCTCGGCAAACACTCTGGCTTCAGACGTGTGCAAAGAGCGTGGACAAGCAACACCGGGGGTCCTTACTCGCCCAGTGCAAGTCCTGACCCAGCAACCAGCGTCTGGGGCTCAGTCCCCTACCCTGTGCTGTGGGTCTGCTGTGCCCTGTCCTCTTCTGTACCTTCTCTGTCATCGCTGTGCCTTCCCCCGTGGCCCTTTCCTGGGACAGCTGGACAGTGACGGGAAATAATGCTCGTGAAATCCAGAGATGGGCCGCAGGATTTTCCATGACTAACACAGCAGCGCCGGTATTCCTTAAGATGAATCACAGCTAATTCTTACAAGATCAGCTTCCAAGGGTGGCTGGAAGCTGCTTTGATCCCAAACCTGTCGTTCATCATGGCGTGAGAAGTCCTAGCTGTTCTGGCCCCAGCAGATGCCTTGTCATGTGTGAGCACCTCGGGGCATGAACTGAACTTGTCTGGATTTTCAACAAAAGTCTCAAACTTCAGATACCATTTAAAAGTAGAGGATACCACAATACATTCTTAAAGACACTAAGCAACAGAAATGTACCATGTTGGCTTCAATGCCGATATCACAAGACCATCAAGCGGCAGATACAGTGTTTGCTATTACAGAATAATAGCAGAAGAAAGTATTCGTTAACAACTTTATTTTTTATCATTATGTCTAGCTGTACAGTTATGAAGAGCGTTTTGCACACTTTAGCTCTTAGAATCCATTTTGCAGAGGAGAAATCCAAAGCCTGGCGGTTGGTGGGCTTCCTCACGGTGCACACACTGTCCCCACGGGGCTGGAGACCCAAACCCACCCATCTGACTGCAATGCCCATGCCTTCTCCCTGTCATGCCTGACCTTCCAGGATGAGGCCACCACTGCCACTTTCTTCCCCGCCCTCCACGTGCCTTGGCCCCCTTCTGCTCTGTTCCCCTGTCTAGACACTGTCAAGAGGACCCGGAGGCCAGGCTCTGGCCACACGGGCAGGGGGGTGGTCAGTGAGGGCGGGAGGAAGCCAGAGAGGAGCGTGCCAGTGTCCTCACAGGGCAGACACGATCAGGTGAGGGTCCACGAAGGCTCTAGCAGGCTGGCTGGGAAGTGGGTCGGCCACACAGGGATGGGAGGAGTATGTTCTCAGGCTCAGGTGACCTACAGGGACCAGAGCAGAGGAGCCACTACGAGGCACCCCTGGGGAGCAGGAGTCAGGCAGGAACCAGAGAGTGGGTCTTGGTGAATGGGGCAGTGGGTCTCGGTGCCACCAGTTAAGTCCCACTGAGGTGGAGAGTCTCATACAACCCGTGCCAGGAAGATCTAGAGACTACAGTGCAGGTGGGCCCTCCCCCTTGGTGGGCATGGCACACATCTCCAGGATTTGCTGCAGGGATGGTACAGATGTCGCAGTGCACCGAGGGAGCCAAAGTGGGCAGAGGGGAGTGGAGCAGGCCCATGCAGAGCGGGAGGGGCCATGGGCCCAGATGTGGAGGCCAGTGCTGAGAAGTCTCGGGGTGGGGAGATGTGGGCCGGAAACAGAAAGGCTGAAAGAGGCTGAGAACCAGTGGTCAAGAGAGTGAGCTTCTTTCAGGTGACGAAGAGAAACTGGGGCACAGCTGGATGATAAGGAGACCAAGGACAGAGATGCAGGTCACTGCATGGGGAGGCAAGGGATGGGCCTATCCAAGTCTCTGCCCCATGCCCAGAGGGTACAGCGACTGGCTCAGGCAGGGAGATCAACTTCCTAACAAGGAGGAGACAAAGAAGAGAGGAGAAGGCAGCCAGCAGCTGGGGAGCGTAGTCCCAGAGGTGCAAGGGAGCAGCCTGGGGTGTGTGCCAGGGTGTGTGCCAGGGTGCAACGAGGCCTGGATCCAAGGGAGTGGACAGGCGCCTGCCACAGACCTGTCAGCAGGGCGCTGCGCCGTCTGCCCACCTCAATGGCTGGTGCGCCCCTCCTTTACCATCTCATGTGGTCTGGACCACACAGGGGCTCCTCAATTCTCTTTATGCATCCGTCAGTCCATCTGCCCAGAAGGACATCCCATCTCTGAAGCCTCGGGCCTTTGCCCACGATCGGGGCTCATCGGGCAGAGGTGCCTGAGGGCCCCTGAAATGCCAGCCCCTCTGTCAAGTCTCGGATGCCACTCCTGGGCATGCCCCTGTCTCTGGTGCCAGTTAGAGCAAGAGCCAATGTGCCTCACCATCTGCTCCTCACTGCCCTCCAGTGCCTGGCTGCACAGGGCCTTCTGGTACCCTGCACTCCATTGGCAAAACATCTGTCATGTGGCACCAGAGTCACCATTCACACATGTCCCAGTGCTTAGACCAAAGACCAGAAGGCTGACTTGCTCTTTCCTGCCCCTGCAGAGCTTCCTGGGCAGCTCCCAGCACATGTTGCACTATTGCTCACTGCACCCCAGGGACTCAACGTCAGTCTCCCACGCGTGCTCATCAGTCTACTCGGATGTCAGGACCAGCAGGCGAGTGGTCAACCAGGAGAAAGGAAGCACAGCGGCCTGTTCCACCAGCGGCCCAGCCTGCAGCCGCCCCCCAGGAGTTTCCTTCTCAGCTCTGTGAGAACCAGACTTCTTCAGCACTTGACTTCTTGGGTGCTCAGACCCCGCTTCCCAGGCTCCCTGGATTCATTGGCATTTTGCAGGCTTTCACTGCACTGGGCCAGGCATCCTGCCTATTCCTGTTTTGTAAAGAAACAGCCCCCTGAACCCAATTGGACCTTCAGAGAACTGCAGCCCCTTCCCCTAGCTTGGCACAGACTTGCAATAAACCCTCCACCAGGGCCCTCTCGGTCCAGGTCACCTTCCGCATTCCTTAGGTGGAGAGTCATCTGTTCCCACACTGAAGCTGTATAGCTTTGGCACACACATATACCAGATCAGGCCCAGAAACGTGTACTTGGAAATGTGTTTATTCACTTATTTATTTGCACAGTGCTGGGGATTGAATCCTGTCCCTCACAGTGGTCTCCAACTCCAACCCTTTATTTTTTAAATTTTGAAACAGAATCTCTTAAACTTGCCAGACTGGACTCAAGCTTCCAGTCTTTCTGCCTCAGTGTCCCAGAATGCTTGGATCACAGCATACACCACCACATCCATTTTAGAAATGAATTTTAACTTAATGCCTATAAACTATGGCCCAAAGGCCAGATTTGCCTGGAAAACCCTTGGTAATAGTGGATTAAATGCTTCAAACTGGATTCCTGTAAGAGTCACATCTCTTCCTCGCCTCAAGCCCCAGGGATCCCTCACCTCACCCTCCTCCGACCCTGTTCATCTGAGAGACCCACTCAGCTCCCAAAGGCCTGTGAGTCTGTGGCTCCCCTTGGTAGAGCGACTTGGGCCTGAAGTTGGTATCTGCAGGCCTCACAGCTCACCTGCTTTCCTCTCAAGCCCCTCCCTGGGCCAGTCTCTGGGGAGAAGGGTGAGACTTCTGGCCCAAAGCCTGAGGAGCAGGAATCTCCCTCCAGGGTGGAGACTCCAGGCTGGGGGACCCCCATAGCCTGAGGCTGGCCTCAGTGCTCTAAACACCAGAGTTGCTCTGGGGTGGAGTAGGAGCAAGAGCTTCTGCCAAACAAGGGAATTAGCAGGACCCTGACGAGGCCCAGGAGACAGCTTGCTCTTTTCACAGTCGATGAAAGGCGGCTGCTGAGCAGAGCCTGCCCGGCTATTTTTAGCCCACACTCTGCCACGCTGGCAGAGGCTCCTGCTCCAGGCAGGCAGCGGCTGGGGCACAACTGGGGCACAGCTAGAATGTGTGGAAGCCATCAGGGGTGGTGCTATCCTTAGAAGGCAGAGACCTTTGTTGTCTTTTGTCGTCATCACCATCAGTGAGGTGGCTGTGGGACAAGGGCCAGGAGACAGGCTGGGACCTCTCTGCCTTCAAGAGCTCTTCAGGGATAAGCAAACTCAGGAGAATCTGCCTATGGGGAGAAGAGAATTTTTATTTGGAAACTCCAGAAGGACAAGAATTTGAGCCTATAGTTCTGAGACACTCTGGACGTAGGAGGAAAAGTGACCCTGCATAATTCCTCTGTGGCTGTGACCTTAGAGCCACTCACATAAATCCCTTCGGACGTCACTGCACATCAGAGCTGTTTGGCTGCTTAGTTACGTGATGTTAAACACACCAGCCACAGCTAGAGGGTTTCCTGGGCCTCCCAGAGGGAAAGGGCTTTCTGAGTATGTTCTAAAGTGGAATGGAACAGAACAGAATAGAATAATTTGAATATACTTTAACTTGGAAACATTATTCTGACTAAACTAAGACACACATAAGTTATCTCTAGAAAGGGTGAATTCTTATTTTTATTACCCTACAACTGTGTTTTACCACGAGCAGCATTAAATCCTTGATTGAGATAGATAGCTGTTTTGTGTAGATGCACCAAGGTCTTCTTCACCTCAGAGAAAAACACGGTGGAGATATTTGAAGCCTTTGTGTGCAGACCTCACCTCACCATTCCATTGGCCCGGGATGAACACAGACACCCGGATGCACAAGTGTGGAAGCTGCAGCTGCATATGGCTGGAGCACAGAGCACAGATCACCACTGCCCAGTTTTCGGGGTGCAGCCAGGCTGGAGCCACGTGCGAGCAGTGATCTGACAGTCATATGAACATCCAGATTCCTGCCCACCAAGAGGGAACCTCAGTAATGTTAAGAGCCATCAGTTCACATGTTTCCATTACACAAAAGCTTTGAAGTTTTGTGCTATTTTGGTTAATCTTGGTGAGATAAGGGTTAGTCAGGAAGAATGACTTACATGCCATTGACAGAGCTACCCTCTGGGTGTCAGTGGCATAAGGCATAATGCATCGTAGACGTGTACATGTTGCACCATCGTGGTGAAGAGGCTATCAGCCCTTCCTCCTGGCCACCGCCCACTGAGCTCCTGCTCCGGGCCTGTAGCTGAGCCAGCTCCACCTCCGGGATGTCACCCCTCCCTGCTACATCCACTGGCTCCTTGTGTGGTGTGGAGTCCAGCTGACAGCTCTCCACAACTCTGCCTCTCCACACAAGGTACAAAGTGCTCCAAAAGAGAGCAGTGAGGCCTTGCTCCACCCCAAGAAGGGCAGAAGTCACAGGTGAGCACCCCACTTCCATCTCCAACTGTGTAGCTCCCGACTCCCAGAGCTCACCATTAACACCCTGTATGGGACTTGCTCACTTCTCTTTCCTGAGAATCATGTGTCTGTTTGGGACACATCCCCCTTGAGGCTGGTTTACAAGAGACCAATTTATATCCCAAGCTAGAATTCTTATCAAATGCAACTGCTCTCATTTGAATATTCAAAAACAGAAATAGTCTTCCTCATGTGTGTAGACGCCACCAATTTCATTTTATTGTACCATTTCCAATGTCTCCTGGAAAATTCTTGCAAATATGGGAAATCCATCATTCTTTTGAAATCAGACCTGCAGGGTTGATTCCCTCTATAGATGTCCAAATACTTTCTCCCAAACAGCTTCTTACAACTGCAGCATGAAGGTTTGCACAGACACCCCTGACAGAAGGCCAAGGACAGTATGGCTTTCCCAGGATGAGGGCAACTTAGAAGATGCCCTCCTCGCCCAGAGACCTTCCCTCCCTCCTAGTTTCCCTTTGGCTGCACCCAAGTGTCTTCCGCTCCAGCTCCAAAGAAAAACACTTCTTCTCTCAATCCTGCTCCCATTTGCCAAGATCCATCACCCATCATTTCTTATTGTCTATCTTTTATTTTGCTCTATTAAATTATATATGAGATGGAGGGTGAAAGGAATTAAGCTGTGTGCTGTCCTGGTGCCAATACCTCACGATGAACTGCAGATACGAACCAAATAAAATACAATACTGCCTTGCTAATTTTCTTTTCACAGTTTTATGGCCCACATGTGTGTCACAGAACTGGAAATACATGGACAGTAATCCCCAAACTGGCTTTACCAGGGGCCCTGGGGCCCTGGAACCTGGGATCTATGAGCAGTTCAGCATCAAACTACCACAGAGACCAGGACAAGGGCAGCATCAAGTCCAGGCCAGCATGTAAGGAGGGGCCGAGCAGGGCACTGGGCCTGGACCGTGGCCCTGTGCTCGGCACCACCAGCACCCTGCTTCATCAGAAGCCACACCCAGCAGGGAATAAATAGCTAGGCCCAGCTAGACACCTCCCCGGGGGGGGGGGGGGAGCTTGGCAGGAATTGAGGAACTGTCCTCTACATGAAACACTTTGGAGAAAGAGATTTAATGTAGATCTCCAGGGTACCTAAAGTTCACTGTTTAAACAAAGGCTGACACCCCCTCGCATGAGCTATGATTTCATTTTAACTATGGAAAAGACATAGAAGAATAAAAAAGGTCAAAACCAAAGAAAAGGTGCTGATGAAGAATGAACTGGTGCACGGAGTTGAAGCCGTGCAGCTGCCTTGCGCATGCTCTGCACCACCCGGAGACGTGGGCCGCACAACCAGCCTGCCCAGGCCTCCGGAGGCCACAGCAGCCCCGGGCAGTAGGGATGGGAGAGGCTGCAGTGAAAGACAGGGGAAGACAGACACTTCTGTCCCCAGAGAGGAACGGAAGCCCAGGAAGGGCCTGGATAGGCAGGTTTGGTTCCGGGGGAAGATACACATTCCAGCGGACCTCCAGAGAGAAGCTGGCTGACTCCAGAGCGAACCAGCGAGGGTTTGGATATCAGAGAGAGCTACCCGGTCATGGAGACTGGCAAACACAGTCACGGCTGAGTAATGGCCACCCTGGTAGTGGCCATTTACCGATGGTGATATGGAGTGAACCGCCTGGTGTGCCTGACTGATGCCACCGGGGACAGGGCGCTCATGGTCACCATGGTCACGTGGCTGCTCAAACAACCTAAAACCTCACCTCCTCAGCCCAGGGAAGTTTATTTCCTTCAAAATCCAGAATGAGTTTTCTTTATTGGCAAGACCTCCTTCAAAATGGTCAGGCTGTCCAGAGAGAGATGGGTGGACTTCAGGGTCAGGGACCCACCAGAGATCAAGGAAGGACACAAAGCCCTGCACATGGTCTGGGTAAGGTTGGGTCTTGGAACACTGTCAGGGGTCAGAGTCCTGAGCTCATACAGCACTCTGCCGAGCCCTAGACTGGGACAGATGATTGACAAAGGCTTTGGGTCTGTTTCCTTTGCAGGAATAAATCTGAAAGACTGAACTGAACACAAAACTGATATCATTTTTGATCCAGCCTATGCTGGATCAAAATACACCCACTCCCACCCAGGAGCCATCTCCTCTGATGTCACCCAGCTCTCCCTGCATTTCTATAATAGCCACGTGGGCATCCTTGCCTCTGCCTGGCCATCCTGGCATCTACCCAGACAGCAGCTGAGACCCTCGAAAGCTCCCTGCCAATCACACTCATTATCTTGCACAAGCCACTGACCATGCTCCTTCCGCTGACCAAAGTCCGCCCATCACAACACCCGGACCCTGGCCAGCCTGCAGAGCAGTGATGGCCTCCTCCTCTACCAAGTCTCCTTGCTGTTAGGGTCTCCTCTGCCCACACATGTCCACCACCTCTCCCCCTTCACATTTCTACCTGGCTGCTGCCTGGCCCCGTGTTCGGTCACAGTGACCTTCTCATGGTGCCTGCGTTGTCGCCTCCTGAGACACGATGGCAGGGCAGTAACTGCCCCGGTGCACCAACCACTGTCCTGGTTCCCACCCCACAGCCATCATCACCTCCCCAAGCAGCTTGTCATTGGTTCATGTGTCTTGTTCATGGTATTTTGTCTGTTCCCTCCTCAGGATGCAGATCCAGGGCTAGGTCATCCACTGAGATGCCCCCAAAGCCTCAGGTGGCACATAGGATGCATGCAACACATGTTGAAGGGATTAACGTTGTCCACTATTTGTCTTAGAACAAAACAAAATTGCAGAGACATGGGATAGTCAAGGGGAGTCAGATACTGAGCCTGAGATGTGCCCTGCACCCCACTTCAAAGCTGGTGCCAGGTATTAGTTTAGAGAGGGGCTCACACACTGGGGAAGGGTACTCCTGCCAAGGGCTGCCCAGGTGGGCATCTGGAGGAGGGCAGAGCCATTGGGATTCCAGGGCCACAGCTCCCTTTAGCAGCCTACGCTGTGCACCGTCTGAGGACCAGGGTAGGGCAGAAGGGCTGACTATGCTTAAAAAGGTTTCCCTACCCGGGAAGCACCAAGCGCTCCCTGTGCAAGCAGAGCAGAGGAAGCAGGGGGAGTGGGGAAGGCTTCTGTGGTCACCTTATGCGACCCACAAGAGCATCTCTGTCAGCTTCCCTTGAATAGCTCAGTTCCGTGAGAACTGCCTTTTCAGGGTCCTTTCATGATTGTCACACTGTGCGACACAGAATAAATGATGGATGGATGGATGGATGGATCCATCCTTGGATGGTTAAAACCATCTATGGATGGTTAAATTTGTCCATTCAACACAGATTCTAGAGCAATGTAAATTTACAAGTAGTATAATTTGCACATGAAATCTTTTCTTACCTAAAATAATTGGTTGGTAAAGGTAACACATTTATGGTAAAAGAAAAATTTGATCCAGAAATATTTAAATCAGTATGTCAGAAATGGCTATTAAATTTTTTGTATTTGCTCTTAGGATTTTTCCTTTGCAAAAGAAAAGAATGTACCGGGAAGGGCACTTATCTTTGTCACTTCCATATTAAATATGCAGATGTGTATCTTTTTAAATATCTCAAAGTAAATACTGGCTGAGTGATTACATGGACCATTTATCACCACTACAGCATATTTCTGCCAGCTTACTTTAGTCCTGTGCGTGAAACATAATAGACTTATGGAGGCACCACCTGGCCATTTTGATGACCATTTTCATTTTTGTCATTGAAAGTAATGCCATGCTGAATTTCCAATTGTTTCTTTAAGATAGATGTCTATGTATAAGTTTACTGGGAGAAAATGGTGAAATCTTTAAATGTTATTTCCACATCTGCCAGATGGGATTACAGAAATGTCACCTGTGTCAAGTAAGGTAATGACTGCACAAGAAGATTCATGGATTAGAACAGCAGGAGACTCATGGATTAGAACACATACATTAATATCTTTAATTGTATATATAGTGTTTCAAATATATATATTACTGGATGTAAAACATTTTTTTAAATCTGACAGGATGAGCAAATTTCATGTGCACCTTTTCTCATGCAAGAAGCGAGAGCAAAGCAGAAAGGAATATGCAGCCAGGAAGCAAAATGGCTGCCAGGAAGCAAAATGGCTGCCAGGAAGCAAAATGGCCACCACCTACCATCTCTCAGAGACTTTATTCCAAGCAAAGTGTCCAAACCTTGGATCAAGCCAAAACTGCTTGTAAGGATGGAGACACTGAGCAACTGGATGAGGGAAGAAGACAGAGAGATGTGAGGTAATTACTGGAAGAGAGGAGCTCTAGGGATGAGGAAACATATTAAAGAGAATATATATGTGGATTCAAATCTTATAGTGTGATGACTTTTCTCCTTTTTCTTCACAAACCTTCAGGAAAATGTCCATTTGTCACAAATGTGTGGCAGGAGCAGAGTCCTAATGCCATATGGGGCTGCTTTGTCTTCCTTCTCAAGGGTTATGGGGCAAGAAGGGAGGCTGAGCACAGGCTGAGCACTCTTACCTGGGTGACAGGAAGCTGGTTTAGCCCCAGTCCTTCCCTTGTGTTCATCAGTCTAGTCTGGGGATTAAAATTAGTCCCTAATTCACATCACGTAAAATGACCAAAAAATAGAAGAACAGCATGATTCTAATCTGAGGAGGAAGTTGAAGCACCTCTTGGAGCGGGAATGCCATCCCCTGCATGGGCCACCAGCAGTCGTGTGCTTCCTGCAGAGCACCTGAAGAGGGACAGTAGTAGCTGGGGACATGCAGATGGCAACCGTGGGTTATATGGCACAATGCGCTGGACAGTAGTGAATGTCAGCTAGGAGGCAATCAGATGCCAATCTATAGTGGCCCTGCAAGGAGTGAGGAAGATATTAAACCTTGTCCTGAAGCCATTTCTTCCAAGACTTGCTGTGTTCCTTTACCTCACAGGCTGCCTTTACCCAACCCCAGCTGTCAGGAAGGGATTTGCGGCCCTCTTCCATGGCAGCCATGTGCTCTATCATGCCACCCCTCACCAAAAGACCCAGCACGAGGAGAAGTGCTTTCTTTATTCCTTTTTTTTTTTTTTTTTTTTTTGAGACAGGATCTCGCTTTGTGGTTCAGGCTGGCCCTGAGCTCAGCCTCCAACTCACATCACAGCAATCCTCCTGCCTCTGCCTCCCGAGTGCTGGGATTATAGGCGTGAGCCACCACGCCCGGGACTGTGGTACATGGTACTGGTTGCTGCTGGGTGTGGGTCTCCACACCCAGTATTGTTATGTGGTTACCAGGGATTGAACCCAGGCCCTTGCACTTGCAAGACAGGCGCCGGAACCACTGAGCTATATCCCCAGCCCAATCCATTTATTTATTTCTTTATTCCAAGCCATCTCCTGTCTTTCAAATCCTCTAGGATCTTGGAACTCTTGCCTCCCAGCTCTACTCAATACATCTCATCTACCACCTCCCTGCCTCCTTTCTTTACCATCTACCTTCTCCTGTGGTCTGTCTTCATAAAGACAATCCACCCAACTCTGTCCTCTCAGCCCTAGGGCCTTCTCATCCTTAATAGCTGCTCCTACACTCCCACTCGGCCATTCCTATCCAAGTCACATCCTAAATCATAAGGCGCCAGTACCTGAAATCTTCCACCATCACCTTCACCACCAGAGTCCCCTCCTAGGATCCCAGAGCCACCACTGTCTGATGCTTTGCTGGGGTCTGCACAAAAGCCACTGAAGAAAAATCATCCCACCAGGAAGACCAGTGTCACACAGTGCCACTCGCCCCATGTGAACATTTGAGTTACCTGCAACCCACCTTATCCCCCAGAAAATCTCACTTCCTGCCAGCAGAAGCCAGAATCCCACTGCCCTCCCTCTCCTGCTGGCCCCCCATGCTCCTCCAGCACCTGCCTGTCTCTGTTTCCCCTGAAGATGTGAAGCCATAGAGAAAAGCTTTGTCATGCCCTCATGCCCAGGTCCACAGGCCCCCTTATGCCTAAGTTCTCTGCATTTCCTCTAGTTGTAAAGGGCAACCTTCACTCCTGAATCTCCATCACAGCCCTCCAAGGGCACAGATTTGGTTCTCATGGAGTAACTCTGCCTGGACACCACATCTCCATTTGTGGCCATCTCAGCAGCCCACACTTGCTCAGCATGCATGGTCCATTGCACATCGCAGAGCCCATGCCCCTCATTGGCCTGTCCCAGGTCCTACAGCCCTCCACCATCCTCTGCCTGTGCTCCTTGTCTTCTCCTATATGTGCTGGGACACAGCTGGGCCCAGTCACTCACATGAACTTGGCATCTCCTATTGTCCTGACTCAGGTGAGACCCGGGGTATGATTTTCCCAGCAGCCTTGAGAGGTCTCTGGACAGGACAAAGGCACAATGGACAGACAAAGTGACCTAAACTCAAAGTGATGAGGTGGGCATGCTGTTAAGAGGCAGGAAGAGAGCAGAGGCCTTGTCTTGGAGCAACCAGAAGTAAGTGGACCCACCCAGCTGATTTGCAACAAACCCGAGACAGATCTCCAGTGTCTTGGATCTCAGGGTCTCACCCACAGACCTTGGGTCCGAGCACTTCTCTGTGCTCTAGGGCTCCCCATATGAGCATCTGTGACTTTTCCAAGAGCGCTGGCTTACACACCATGCCTCATGGCTGCTATGTGTGCAACCAGAGTGTGTCTGCATCCTCTGTGGGAACTGCCAACCCACACTTAATAATCTCCTTCCTTCCTCTGTCTCTCTCCACTCCCTGCAGCTCAGTGATTTTCTTTGCCTCCAAAATAAACTACTTGTAACTAAATCCTTAGTCCTTTGGGCTTTGAGGAGAATTCAGAAATAACACCAGACCACAAGAATGCTAGATCCATTTTATGTGCCTGGTAGGTAAATCACTAGAGGAGATCACTAGAGAAATGGGGGGTCCCCCATCACGATGACCCAGAGCTCTCTGCTCTGTAAGCTCCTATGTGTTGGGAGCTCGACAGACTTGTTCCCCAGAGCTAGTCACCAAGCATCACACCTCAGAGCACTAAATGGAGCATATATACCATGCTGCTGCTGAGACGGAAGAGCACAAAAGCAGAGGCCCTGGTGAGGGCAAAGCAGTGCTTCTGCAAAGAGGCCACACTCTTCCCTTATCTCCATGGACAATGAGTGGGCATTCATCTGGTCCTCTTCCCTGTGCCAAGCTCCTCTGAGGCCTTAAGACAACACTCAAAATTGCAGAGGGTGCAGTGGTGACTCCTTCCTTCCCACCACCACTGAGTTGAGGGCTGGAGACCAGCTCTCCACTGGCCACACACCCAACCACTGGACCCGCAGAGGGAATGTAGTAGTTGAGCAAAAAGAGGGAAGCCAGTCAATGTGCCAAGGTCACACAGTTCCCTGTGGAGTAAGTGACCCAAGAAAGGGGCTAGACTTGAACCCACCTTCTCGTGTACAGGGCTCTACTGGTAAAGGAATCTAGCACAAGAGCCTATGGGGTGGATTTCCCTTCTCAGAGCCCCGGCAAAGAAGAAAGGAATTCATTAACAGCCAGATCCCCAAACTCTCCCCAGCAGATTCTTTCAGAGAAGCAGCATAGGCTCTATGAAGGAGCTGGCATCACTGAGGGTGGGAAAGGGCAGCAAGACAGCAGCAAATGAACCCCAGCCCAGCACCAGTGAGGAACGCCAGCCAGGACCTCTGCAGACCTGGAGGGCAGAGGGGCAGCATCGGAGGTGGCCCACGGAGCCCTCTGCCCAAACTCCAGCCCACGCCTCATGGTGAGTCTCACAGGGGTTAAAGCAGAAAGGCTCTGAGTGGATCTGAGATTTTAATGTTAAGATAAGCAAGATCCAGGCTCGAAATCCAATAGTTATAATTTTAATCATGAGACTGTCTAGATGGTAGACATTCTGGCTGAGGGCTTATCATGAAGCTACTGCCTCGTGGTCATTGTTGATCAATAGGGTGGAGGCTAGCACAAACACTGGAAATGCTAAGATTGCAACGTGGCCATCGTGGGCTGTGTTCTGATGTCCCCCTAGGGCCTCCTGTGAATGACCCGGGACTTTCTTTTTCATGGGCAGTTGAATCTGTAGCTTGTGATGCTGGGGTTCGGGGCATGTGATCACTAAACCACTACACATGAGTGATTAGTTTGGTGCAGCCCAATCCTGGGAATCTGAATCAGGTAAAGGGGCAGAAAGACACTGTAAAGGTGACATGTTGCTTTTGCTGTCTTCCACCATCATGAACTGAAGTGTGCTCTCCTTTATTGCCGTTGCTACACTGGGCCCATGATCCGCCTCTCTCGTTGCCTTTGCCACCTTAGCATACCATGTCATTTCGCCTCTGTGATGCTCATTTGCCACCCAGCCTTGGAGCCAGTGGATTACTAACTGAAACCTGTGTGAGCTAATGCCACATAAACCTCTCCCCCTCTAATTTTGGATGTTGGATATTTGTCTCAAAAACGAGAGAAAAATAATTAATACAATGGGGTTAAGAAGTGTCACCTACCAAGAAAAGATATAGAAAAAACATGATCCCTAGGACCTTAGGAGCAGCCTTATTTGGAAACTGAGTCACTGTAGATATGATTAGCTGAGACGAGGTCATACTTTTCCAATATGACTGGTGTCCTCATGAAAAGATGGGACATGGAGAACAAGACACAGGGAAAAGGTATGAAATTGCAGAGACAGATGCAAGCCAAAGAGGCCCAAGATTTGGCCACCACCAAAAGGCAGGCAGAGACCAGGAAGGCTTCTTCCCCATGCGTCTCAGGGGTCACAGTTCTGCCAGCACCTTCATTATGAACGCTGGCCCCAGAGACTGTAAGAACATTGTTGTTCCATAGTGCCTGATATGTGCTATGTCCCAATCTGACAGCCTCCCAGAAAGTGCTTCCATTTTCCCCCTGTGAGTCTCCCTCCTTGGCCTCACCACAAATGTCCTTCTGCTCCAGTGGGATGAACTTGTCTTGCTTGGCCTCGGCCCAAGGGAGGCCCCCAAAAGCCGATCTGGGTGTGTGTCTATGGGGCACAGAGGCTTGAGGTGGGTGTCACTGAGGAAGTCCAGGTACCTCCTTCACTTCTCACTCACGTGACCCATGTGAAGGGAATCTGGGACCATTGTGGGTCTCTGGGTCTGGGGCAAGAGCAGAAACCAGCTCGGCTTAGGGGACAGGGCTACTCTCAGGCTCCGCTGGACTGGGGCTTCCGGGCACGGGCACAGGAGACTGGACCACCTACAGAAGGGCGCTGGATCCACAGGGCAGCAGGCATCTGCCCACGGAGATCTCTGCCTCTCCATGGAAACCACACCAGGACCATAGGGCAGTGCCAGGGCCAGAGACGAGCACTCGGACACCACCCACCCCCTTGGCTGTACAGAAACAAGAACACCAAGAACTGCAAACCCATACCACTTTCCAATATACTTTATTAAAAAGTTTCTTTGTATAAATTTCCTAAAAATTTTACAATTAAAATTAACCCCATCCCCTTCACTAAAAAAAAAAAAAAAAGTTAGAGGAATGCCAAAAATATTCTCTCTATGGCTTTCTTTGAATTCTTTAATTAACGCATTGGTCCCAACAGTGCACACAGGTCAAGGGATGTCACTTCCTCCTAACTAAATCATCCGTTAAAGGATTTAGAAAAAGAAAAGTAGCCCGACGCCTCATCCAGGAAATTGAAGTGGGGATGAAAGTGTGAGACTCCGGTTTCTCCGTCTAAGTGGTGCTTAACTAAGGGAGGGATGAACCAAGCGAAGTAAATAGAGACATTAGGGACTGTTTTCTAGACCTTGAGTTGCTGAGAACAGGCAAAACAGAAACTCCAGACGGAAATGGGGAACTTATGGGATGTTCACATACACACCGGCAGTGGCTAACGATTACACAGCATTCAAAGTACACGCGGTAACCACCTGGACACAGAGAGCGAGGGGCCCACAGACACGCTTAGCACCAAATTGATAGTCGCACAGAAGAAGACGTCCTCCAGGTCCGAGTGTCAATCGAAGCGTGAAATGGCACAGAGCTGGAGAGTCCACCCGGACCTCCTCCAGAGCCGAGGACGAAGGTGCAACGCTGCATCCTTCTTCCCCCAGAGGTATGTGTTGCCGCCAGCCACGCCTAGGTTCCCATCACATTGACAACGCCAGGTTTGGGGAGCGCTGAGCCTAGAGAGAGGGAAGGAGAACGCAGGAGAGTGAAACGGTGTGAGCAGGGGGCTGGCCAGCTCCCTCCGGTCGGGTCGCACCTCTGTTCCTCTCCCTCGTCACACAGCGGGCCCCTCCAATGGCCTGGCCTGGGCCCTGTGCAGCCTGAGCTCCCCGGGCCTGCGTGATCCCCCAGCCCAGGCAAACTCGACCCTCCCTTCTGGTGCTGCCTGCGGACTCTGGGCCAGTTGGCTTTTATCCTGTCACCTCGGAGTTGCCCAACCCCATAGAGGTACTGGAGGCCCCATTGTCAACAGTATTACGTACAGGGAACAAAATTATTTAGAGATGAGTAGGGGCAGGAATTAATCTTGAACGCTGTCTATAACTGACCATCATACTATCCTTCTAAGAGTCATGTTTAATGAATAATCAGAATTTGGTGGGGCCGGGGAGTTAGCTCAGTGGTTCCGGCACCTGTCTTGCAAGCT
>PVIR01002816.1:35992-96858 GCA_004026965.1 Petromus typicus
CCGGTAACCACATACCATACTGGGCATGGAGACTCACGCCCAGCAGCAACCAGTACCACATACCACAGTGCCGGGCGTGGTGGCTCACGCCTGTAATCCCAGCACTCGGGAGGCAGAGGCAGGAGGATTGCTGTGATGTGAGTTGGAGGCTGAGCTCAGGGCCAGCCTGAACCACAAAGCGAAACCCTGTCTCAAAAAAAAAAAAAAAAAAGAATTTGGTGACATTTCTGAAGGATGATAAACAGTTAGCCGTGTGTTTCTTCATTATCAAAAATACAAGTGTGGCCGGGGATTTAGCTCAGTGGTTCTAGCACCTGCCTTGCAAGCGCAAGGGTCTAGGTTCAATCCCCGGTAACCACATACAACAGCGCTGCATGGAGACGCATGCCCAGCAGCAATCAGTACCACATACCACAGTGCCAGGCATGGTGGCTCACGCCTGCAATCCCAGCACTCGGGAGGCAGAGGCTGGAGAACTGCCGTGAGTTCAAGGCTGAGCTCAGGACCAGTCTAAACTACAAAAGGGAGACCTTGTCTCAAAAAAAAGAAAAAAAAATGCAAATGTGTTTTTAGGAAACAAAGGGGTAATTCAAAATTAATTTTGTGTGCTTTTTGTGAAATTTTATCCTTTTTCATGTGTTTTATTTGAGCATTTTCATCATCTGCAGATATAATCTATCTTCTTTTTCAGAAATGTGGTGATTGTCGTGACTCAAGTTCTCTCGAGAGAGAAGTACTGACCTGGATTCTTACCTTGTTCACAACAGCCATGAACACAAGAGCAGCCACTTACCGGAAGCGCAAACCTTTTCACATTCCTGCTGGGAGTCAAATCTGTTCTCGTTTCCACCGCAGCCTCCGTACCAGAACCTCGCACAGCTCTCTGTCTTCGAGTCATAGAACCACTTTAACTTATATTCTTTGCAAGTTCCGTCATCTCTGGGCAGCTTACATATATCTACAGTCACCGGGAGGAAAGAGCCGCCATCAGACGAGCGGGCCACTCCTGGCTCTGGGGCAGGGCTGACGGTCTGGTCACAGACAGAGGGCCCTGGCAGAAGGCCCCTTCCTTCCCTGACCCTCGGTTCCCTCACTGATGCATGGCATGATCATCACTTGTGACTTTCTAAAGAGCCATAAGATCCTGGCTGTGAAAGACCTTCATAAATTACTCCTGGAATCCCACACGTCAGCTGTCTTTATCTGAGGTCACTGAAAATGAAATCGACTCTGTCCTTCCAAACACAGGACCATCGACTCCCCACTTTCTTTCATGTCACATCACCAAAAGAAAAAAAACTGAATTTGGACTCTATGGAGCTTTTAACTTACTTTTACTTCTTGGCAAAATGGCATTAAATTCCATCAAAATCGAATTCAAAAATATGGACCTTTCATAACAAGCCAGATAGACTGAAAGTTAAAGATAAAGTAGAAACAGAAATCCCGTATGGATGTGCGTGTAAGCACACACGTGTGCAGAGCCAAGCTCCTTCCACACCAGCGACGTTTAACAACTTCAAAGGACAATCACTGAGATAAATAAAACCTGTGACAGCAAAATCCCCACTGCAGTTCTTGGGGACACTGAAAAGCATGCCCTCTGGCAGGAAGCCTCTGTTATGATGTGTTTTTCTGATGGGGGAGGCTGGGCAGGAACACGGGAGCCCTCCACATCTGCAGAGGAGACTTCAGCGTCTACACACACAGACAGCCTTCTGTTTACAGAGCTTTCTGGTCAAGCCCCAACAGAGCTGGGAAAGAGACAGGATTCTGCTGTTATCTGAAAGTTTGGAAGCCCTAAGCCTTTTTTCCACAAAATGTTATCTGGGACAGATAAGGCTGTATGCACATTAGTAGGTCCTGGGCCTGAAATGTCTAGCCCTTCCCAGGAAGAGCTGCTACCCCTTTGCCCTCTAAAACCCAGCAGATAGGGAATGGGAGCCTCTGCAGTTCTGACCAGCACCAAAAAGGAAGGAAAACTCAGTATTCAGCTGAAAATCAAGCTAGAGCCAGCCATGACAGCAGATTTGAAGGCATGCAGGAAAGACCCAGCTCACATGAGCATGGGTGACAGAGACAGGCAGGAGGGCTGGGCCTCCACTGAGGCACCTTTCCCTGCAGACCCTTTAGAGGCCCAGCAGCCCTGCCAAGAACCTTTCAAGACCCAAGGAAGCCATAATAAAATGAGGGGCGCTTTATCACCTCCTTTCTCTCTCATGGGCCCACAGCTGACAGGATGCTTCTCATTCAAGGAGCATCACGGAGGAACTGAGAGGGCCAGATCACCTCACCAAAGGAAGCAAAAGGCACTGTCAGTGTGCACAAGTAAACGTTTGGAAAATGGAGACAGATATGTTCATGAGATCTCACACTGTCCAAAAATAGAAGTCTTTGTAGAGCAGGGAAATGGGCAAGTATCTCTACTCATGAACCCTTCCAGGTTTAAGCTCACATCACCCTGACTTCCATGACCCACGATTTTGGAGGTGCCTCCTAGCTATACTGCATATGTTAACAAAGTCCTACCAAAGCAAAAATGATGGCCACGTCCTGCAGGACAAAGGGAGACAGCCGGGCCTTGCAGAACTTAACCAGGCTTCTCCCTGGAACCCTGAGGTTAGGACACTGGGTCTTGATTGTTCCAGTGTTTTCCTCTGAAATGAAGTGGGCCCTTGAGCACAACCTGCAGGGTCTGGCCTTGTGCTCACAGATCTTCTCCTCTATTTATTCTTGAGATGCTAATGGCAGCCTGGGAGGCAGGAAGGAGGGAAAATGGTCATGAGCCTTAGCCTAGAATCATCGCTTTCATCTGTTTCTTTTCTAGGAGAAATTTTCTCTAGGAAATACATTTTCAAAGCAATAATGCATACTGTTAATTGATATTTGGATGTAAAATATACACACAGCAACTAAAATGTAGTTAGTATATTTTTTGTTATTTAAGAAATAGATTGACATAATGAACTGTCACTCCTCTGTCCCTAAGAATATAAATACTGTTAAAATATTTTCACTTCTCCCAAAGAAAACATATTAAGATGATAAAAAGGAAGAGGAGGAGAAGGAAGAAAAAGAGGCTAGGAGAGAAGGGGAAAGATGAGAGCCTTCATTAATCTCTTTGTAATCCATTTTGAATTTCACACACTGTGCAGTAAATATCCAGTTAATTTAATACAAACATGCTGTCACAGTCCTGTGGACATGGACAGACGCAAAGTGTACTGAGCCAATACGTGGAAGGGCCCTTTTCCAGGCAAGCGCTGTTTCGCTGCTGTGTGTGTTACAGAGATGAGTTATGCCGCACTCTGTTCTCAAGAAAAACAGGGAGTGTACAGCTTAAGGCAGCCTCGGAGTGCTGGGGGTAAATCTGTGCCTGTTTGTGTGAACACGTGCATGCACGCACACATGCACATACACACACACACACACACACACACACACACACACACACATATACACACACTGGGTTGGGCCCTGCGAGGCGGGAGGAGACAGGCTTTAGCTTCATCAATGTCAGAGGATCTGGGGCTTTGGCAAGACACAGCCCAGTTTCAAATACTGTTCCCTCCTCACTGCATGGAAATGCGTGTTAAAGGTCTCAAGGAAACCACTTCCCTCATTCTGAAACTTCCAACTCCATACAACAAAAACCAGATCTGCCTACCAGATTCATCTTTCCAGTGCACACTGTTTATGTTAACTAAACTGTGTTTAGACGTTTTTGTTCATCTGGACCACACATAAAAGAACCAAAAAAATCCCTGGATTTCGTTGCCTAGCAGTTACTCCACATCGTTTTCTTTCAGTGAAGCCAATTTCCTAAAAATTTCACGTTTCCTACACTGTGAAGAGGAAAGTTAGCCAGGGAGCAGGTAACATGGCACAGACATTGGCCTTTGGGGTACACGGCTGGCTGCCCCAACCCATCTCTCTGCACGAAGGCTGGTGTGTTCTTTGTGGCTCCCCTCTGAGATCCATCCTCAAGTCAGGGAAGCCTTCTAGGAGTAGAGGGTCGAGACTCACAAGGCTCCATGGGCAGGGACAAAGGCCCACTGACAGCCCTTCAGTGTGGACTCAGATAATGACTTGTGAGCAGGAATCAAAAGAGTCGAGACTCAAGTTCTCTGCCCCTCACCCCACGTGCCCACCTCTGATCTTTTAGTCTGAGTTGAAAGTCAGCACATTAATGTGCCAAGTCTTCTTACACAACCCCTATGACATGAAAATAGGTTGCCCAACTCTGAGTTACCCATATGAAGTTCTGGCTCATTTCCATAAATTCACACTAAGCAAAGAATTTTCTAACTGTCTTTCCACTGGAAGAAGAGAAATTTGAAAACCAGGTAACTGTCTCTCTAACATAAACAATTCCTAGATTGGTTTTTAAAGTGACCGCTTTTTTGTTCTTATTAAACACCAGTGATTCGGTGACTCCTACACCAGTGTGGTCATCTGCCTTCTAGATGCCCTGTATCCACATGGAAGGTGAGCCCATGTGGGGCCTGAGGACACAGATTTGCAGGGGCCTTCTTGAGCGGACACAGGAAGAAAGCAATGCAGCAATCCAGAAGAGTCCCAAGGCCTCTGCTCCTGGTGGCCCCAAAGTAACAAACATGTAGAGTCAGAAAACACTCAGGACCAAGGAGTTCAACTCAAGTGTAAATGAAATGAGAGGTGGGCTCTGCAAAAAATGTAAGAAAGACAAACCAACACCATTTAAAACTGGCAGTGGAAAGAATAAAATGAGGACCTTGTACATAGCAGCTCAAAAAGTAAAGTGCTGTCGCTTCCGACGCTACGTAGTCAGCGTGTGCCTTAGTCTATGGATTGAACAACTGTGGCTGCTCTTAGTCTAGTGCAGTACAAAAGCAGCTGCCAATATTTTTAATCACAGTCACTACAGGAATCAGCAGTGTTATGAGAAAGGCTTTCTCCTCTCGATAGGACCACACAGCAAAAGGGACAAACTTTCCCCACAGTTAGCAGCACCTGGGGTCAAAAGCAGTTCTATGTGAACCCCCCGTGGGATTTTGCTCTCTGGTATGTAAGCGCTCAGTTTGCTGAGCACTGCTGAGGAAAATATAGCAACCACTTCCGTAGTCAGTCTCTGCAAGGCAGAGGAACCAGGCTCAGTTCCACTGGACCAGGGCAGGCAGGTCGCCCAGAGCCCACCGTCTGGGAACGCAGGTGGTCACGGCTGCCACTCAAAAGGGTCAGGACCTGAGTGTCCAACCTGTGCAAAGCCCAGGACTCCAGCAGGAGGTGAAGCCAGAGAGCCGGAACCAGAGAATCCTCTGGGCTGCATCCAAACCTCTGGATTTCATGGTTTGATCTGGGTTGTCCCCATTCTCCAGTAGATTAGGTCACTGAGAAGATGAAACTCTACTCTCCCCCACTCCGCAGACCGCAGACAACTCTGGTCTCAATACAGCTCAGGAGAAGTGATTCGTAGCACATGGTTCTGCCTCCCACCCAGGCCTGCTCAGAGGCCACGGACAGGCGCACAAGTCTCCACTTACACCTGGGAATATGCAGCCTGAAACCACAGAGCCCATTTGGGGTTTTCCCCAGAGAAGCTGCAGCAACTAAACTAGGCAGATGATCTAGAATCAAGACCTGAAAAACTTTAGAATTCCTAGAAGACCCTTCTGCAATGGCCTAGATGGACCTCACATTTTTGCAACTCACCTGTTTCAGTCAAAACCAGTGGCTCTGTTTTCACCATTAAGTTGATGCTTGAACTAGAGGCTGACCTCACTATTGGTGGAGGTGGAGGCTGAGCTTTCTCTGTAAAAGAAAAACGCATGTAGCTAGTAGGTAAATCATAAACCAGACGACTGAGGTCTCTTAGCAAAGGAGCCAAGTGTGCATTTCATGATGAACATCTTATCCAGGGTGGGCCATGTAAATAGAAGTCTGCATGGACACTATGTGTGTTGTAGTCCACACGCTGGAGCCATCTGATTGTAAGCAAGTGGAGGAAATCTCTGGACCTCTGACCCAGTCCTCCCGCCTCCCGCGAGAACTCTTCTGCTGTCATCTAAGAAAGTAAGAGGTGAGGGGCTAACGAGTCTTTCCACTCACATCTCCACGGGGCCAGAAATGCTCAGGACAGAACACAGAGGCAGGGGGAGTGACGAGGGAAGGCTGGCGCCTCTCATTCCTTCAGCTCAGGGACAGGGATGGCTGGTGGCAGCAGGGAACCCACCAGGTCCTGTTTCCCCAACTGCCAAGGAGTGGCCCCAGTGTGCACATGGACCCCAGCTTCTATTCTGCTGTTTCACAGAGCCAGGTGCAGCCAAAGCACCCAAAGAGCTTATCTCTGGTGTCGAACTTGTGAGCATTTCCAGGTAGATTCAATGAGGATTGTCCCCCATATGTCCCAGTGATCCTCCCCCAGATCAGGAGCTGGCTGCGCACTCACTGGTGCTGAAGGTTCCGCGGAACACGGCTCGGACCTGCGACCTCAGGTAACAGACAATAACCACGTAGTACGTCTGTCCGGCCCGCAGGCCCCCAACGACGCGCTCCGTGACCGTGAGGTTCTGCCTGAGAACCAGGGACTGGTCCTGTGCCGAGGTGACAGTTAGGTCATAAAAGTAAGGGCTTGGGGGCTCGGGCCTCTCCCAGCGGAGTCTGGCGCTGTTCTCTGTGACCTCAGATACCTGGACCTCAGCCACCGTCTTTACTGCAAGACAGAAATTGGAGATAAAAATCACACCCCCACCACCCTCGAGCCAACCGTCAACTGATAGCAGGTCTGAAATTTGGGTGAGGCTGGAAACTAATCTCTGGTTCAAGCTCTTGACTTTAAATATCGGTCCTGTTATCAACCAGCTTGCCCTAAGCGTGAAATCCATAGCAATTAAAGAGCTCGTTATTCATCCCCAGGACACATGCCACATTTTTTTTTCTATTGAAAATCTTGCTGTTAAGGAGGTTCTTTGAAAACGCAAAATCCTTTGTGCTAATAAGCCAAAGGGTTCAATGCAAAATGAGCCCTGTAATTTAAAATATATGAAAGAATGAAATTTCAGTGTACAATATGAAATTCTTTTTAAGGAATCTGAGCTTTCTCTCTGCCAGGGAAATGAAGACAACTTCCGTCTTTCTGTGAGTACATACCCTCTTCCCTTCTCTTCCTCAGAGCTTGCCCCATCTAACATCTTCTTGGAGGAAATGATAAAATATTGTGTTCTGGGTCTCATTCATCCACCTATGTCTACATCTGATAGTACTTGTCTCATGGCCAAAGGTGCACACAAGTCAGGTCTGGAGAAGCCCAGCTTGATGGTCCAGGCTCTGACCTAGTGCCTTGAACAGAACACCCACGGTAGCACAGCAGGCAGCACGGGCGACCTCTCCATAGCCAGGTGCTAAGTGGGGATGCAGCTCCAGCTTTCCAAGGCTCCATCCAGATCGCTGTGAGTCCTACTCTGGGGACCAGGGAGTCTGGTGCCAGAAGCACATGCTTTGCAGCCCGACAACCAACAGCTAGCCTGTTTTTCCCTCTCGTGCCCAAAATGGAGTCCACACCCACTTTCCCTTGAGACCTCCGTCCCAGCTCAGACTGTTGGGCTTCCAGGTGAAGTGGGCCATGTGTGCTGCCTCACAGAGGGAATGGGGCTCCCAGCTTTGCACCAAGGACGGGGCCAGCCAGGAAGGAGGGACCAGGGTTGGAGCCTCATCTGCCTCGATGGATATAAAAGAAAGACTGCTTTCTAGCTAAGATAAAAGCTATTCTGCGGCCAGCATCTTTTAGGATGTACAATGTATGTGTTCAAATCTCAGAGTGGTGACCATATTTCCACTGCTGTCTAAGCAGACCTCTGGGCGTAGTCTTGGAGGCATCTTACCCATGGGATTAGCAGCGGCTGGCTTGGGGGCTGCTGGTTTGGCCTGTGGCCTGAAAGCTTCTGGCTTGGTGGCAGCGGCTGGCTTGGCTGGTGTCCTGGGAGTCTCTGGCTTGTTGGCAGCAACTGGCTTGGCTTGTGTCCTGGGGACCTCTGGCTTGGTGGAAGCTGGCTTCGCAGGAGGTGAAGGGGGTCTCACAGCTGCCGGCTTTGCTGCTGCAGGCTTCACTGCGGCCGCTGGCTTCACCACCACTGTGGGTCTGACCGTGGCTGTGTTTGCGCCCACAGGCTGGGCAGCCACAGCTTTTGTGGCAGCCGAATTTCTAGCCACAGGCTTTGCGGCTCCTGGGTTTCCAGCAGCTGGCTTAGCAGGTGGCAAATTTAAAACAGTTGCTGGTTTGGTGGTGGTGGTCACCGGTTTTGTTGTCACTGGTTTGGTTGTGGGACTTGAAGTAACATTATTTGGAACATTTCTGTTAAAATAAAGTGAATGTTACCTCTACTACGCTCTCCCATGCTGTTTGAAATAGACAAAGACAGCCCCATAGCTCTATGGCACTTGCTATTTTACCTAAACATATGTACCAGGTTGACTGGTTATGTACCGTGTTACCTAGGTTAAATTTGTTCTTAAAATTTTGCCTCCCAAAAAGATAATTGAACAGCATATAAATGCAGAGTCATTACGAATGAAGCATATATTTTCTGCAAATACATTTGATACCTTATTTTCCATTTATGAAAAAGGCATAAAAGAAGTGAGGGAAGAATAGACAATATTTTAAAATGTTCTAACTGGACCAATTAACAAACTGAAACACATCCACTAAAATTTAAATAAAGTCAATAATGACTGTTTTCACTGTAGGAAATCACCCTCTATCAAATGCCACTTTGAACTAGGAAGTGGTAATGTCAGCATATAGTTTTGTTCCCATGTTTTTGGCTGACGACATTTTTAATTTTAATCATGTTTTGTGTATATATTTTTAACAGTTTCTTGATCTATTACAAATCCTTAGAACAGCAATGTCACCAACCAACGTTCCAGCACCGACTCACACTTTGTTTTGCTTTTTAGTGAGAAGTCGATTATTGTACGGCCTTATCACGCCGTGTTTTCACGATGATATCATACATTACTCTTCATTCTGATTTCCATGTGATAAGAAAGTTAAGTGCACTTTCGGGAATAGAGGGGGCCTCGGTTCACAATCATTTCTGTTTATTCTCTTCACAAGCAGAAGCGTTCGGCAACATTTTGCTTCTGCCTAAAAAGTTCACATCCACTGACACTGAACCTTATGGAGAAATCGGATTCGGTCTGCAAGCAGAATCATGGACTGAATTAAGCTCATGAACCGAGTACCCTTGTATTCTGGAGCTGACAGCCGGGAGCTGAGCCACGCACACGGCACAGCCCCAGCCTGGGACTGGCCACCATGGCTGTGATTCTCGGCTCACTCGGCTGGGACAGGAATCTGCCTCTGAGGACACAGGCAGGAGCTGCAGGACGTGAGGCCAGCCCCCAGCAGTCTCCCGCATTCAGTATAAGCAGATTTCAGGCAGACTAGAAAGACTGAAAAATGGACACGACAAATCTTCCTAAGGGGGCAACACTGGAGTGACAGGCTGGCCTCCACAGGCACTGGGTTGCGTGTCCCACAGGGAGGGGGCGTGTGGGAGCTGAAACATGGCCTCAAAATGGAGCTCATGCTATCAGTCAGTCTCAAGAGAACACCGCAGTGTGTCCATCATGCTCTGCTGGGAGCTGGAGGTTCTGGGCTGTGCCCCAGAGAAGTAGCTCAGCAACCCTGGAAAGTGAGGCTCCAGCCACTCCCTGCTGCCTCCTCCTCTCCCTGTCATACTCGCCACGCTGCCTGCTGGGCTGCCTGGCCCGGCTCAAAGGCAGCCTTCTCTGTCCCGAGACCTGTACGCTGTGGCAGGTCCTCTGGTGGCCCTGGCTCTCCTCCACTAAATCTAGGATGACCTCTGAAGTGCTTTGGCGGGAAGAACATGGCAGAATTCTGTAGCGTGCCAGGTCTAGCCTAGGTCTGGCATTCCTGTGTCTCTCATGGAAACCTGCCGGATCATCTTTGCACAAGCCCAGGCCAGCCCACCACAGAGAGAGAGACAGGAGCAGAGATGAACCATCACCCTGAGCATAGCCTGGACCAGCATCCACATCCCCACAGCTGGCCACCAACCTAGGCAATGTGACTGAAAAGCATGATGCGTGCTAACCAAAAAAATTACTACAGTAAAAGACACATCAACCTGAATCCTCTCTGCTTTCAACATTTATCCCATCATTCCTGCCACTTCCTGCAACAGCTCTGGAGTCCTCTCTCTTGAGTGTCTTTAGCTATGCTCTCATGATAGCTTCCATGTCCTGAAATGCTTCAAAATCTTGACCTTTCGTAGCCATTTTGACTTGAGGGAAAAGCCAAAAGTCATATAGTTTTACTCCCAGTAAATAAGGTGGATGAGGACACGCTGTGATGCAATATAAGCTGTGTTTCTGTTAGATGGCACCTGGTAGCAGCCTTCGCTGCATTTTTTATGACACCACCTAAAGATGTTCAGGAAAGAGAACTCCAGAACTGCTTTAGAACGTGGCAGGAGCAATGGGATAAGTGTGTTCAAAGCAAGGAGAAGCATTTTGAAGGGATTCATGGCAATTAATCTCTTACTATAACAAATCTTTAAATTTGAAACATTCACTTAATATATTTTTGATAACCCTTTATACAAAGGACCCAAAAGAGACCAGGAGAAACTCCCAGGAGAACCCAGCCAAGAATTACTGACCCACAGAATTACAAACTAAATAAAGAGTTGCAGTTCTATGCCTCTTTGTCTTGGGTGACTTATTATGCAGCAGAAGCCAACTGATATAGCAGATTCTCTAGGAATGACCTGTGTGACCCTCGGGAAGTCCCATTTTCCAGATGTCAAAGTCCTCATCCTCAATGTCAGGGGCTGGCTTCCCTCTAGCTCTGTAGTTTTTTGAGACAATAATTATAATCACTTACACTTGTCTGTGACCAAACTTCACACCATTCTTGGCTGGTTGGTCCCCTTGGAACCAATCACATTGTTTCCTGATATCTGGGGACAAGTAAAAAGCATTCTCACCTAGAGAACAGTAGAGAAAAAAAAATACTTTACTGTGTGTGAATCATACTGAAGTTAAAATTAGTCACTCATGAGTCAAATGGACCATGTGATAATTACTCAGCCCATAAATATTTGTTAAATTAATTCAGTTTTCCAGAGAAACTAAGCACGGTGATTTTCAATATTAAGTTGGATGGTACTCAATGCGAAAAGCTTAAGTCAGCATGTTCTATTTGTTGCTATTTGGGAGATTAGGTTAAGGCTAATACTCATTATGAGAGAAAATACAAAAATAGAAGAAAATGTAAGTGGAAAATTTAACAAGCTCCAAACTCTGACCATCAAACTATAATCCAATTTTACTGAATATTTCCCCAATTTTTGTTTTGTTTTTTCTCCAATGCTTTGTTGTACCACACTTTTTAGTCTTCTAAAGACAGATCAATGTTTTTCAATAAACCTACAACTTATGACTGGATCCCCTGAATCTTTAGGGGACAGACCTTCATGAATGTGAATATTGTTTTCATGAACCTCAACTTTCTCCTGACCAGTAAGGGTCCAGCACAGTTAAGTTTGTTGATGACTTATAGTCCTCCTGATTCCTCAGTTCGCTGCCTATGCTCGTGCCCTGTGCTCTGCTCCAGTCCCTGGGGAAGGCAATAGCTGCCCTTACTCAGCTGCACATGGACGGTGAGGCTCAGACCCGCAGGCCAAGCGACAGAACAATGAGTATGGTGTCCAGGCTGGCAGGGCAGGCTTTGGGGAGGGAATGCCCACAGTGGGCAGGATAGGGGGAGTTTGGAGAGGACTGTGGATTGGCTGCCAGGTTGGGGAGAACACCAGGAGGGGCCCGATCAGCAAAGACCTCAGGATCCATGCAGGGGGCTGGGAGATCAGCCAAGATAAGCGCGATCTCTTTCGCATATCCACAATGCCATATGGCTAGGTGGAGCCAAGCCAGATTTGGGGTAACAAAAGAGTGGACAGGGACATGGCTGTCAACTGCATGATCCCCACCCACTCCACCTCCTAAGAGGTGTGCATGAGACACAGGACTCACTGCCAACGAAGGATGGTAAAAGCCTCCCAAAGCGCATCAGCGGCTCCTCATTGAGCTCAGTAGACTTATCAACAAGTTTGAAGAAGACGTCATTGGGCTCGCTGGCAAAGCCATACACCTCTTTGACGTTCACCTTCCGGCCGATGCCCAGGACCACAAAGAAGTAGCCCCTGCACTTGGCCTGCAGGACAGCTTGCCAGGCCTCCTCCAGAGCCTGCTCCCGCACAGCCCCTGTCAACATCAGCACCACGACCTTCAGGTCCCGGGGGTTAGGCGCACTCTCAAACACGTTCTGGACAGTGTACTCAATGGCACTGCCCAGGGCCCTGGTTCCTGGCAGCTGCACCACCCCATGGCCCAGGAAGTCCAGAAGCTTCTCCTTAGAGCCAAAGTCTGTCAGCGACAGCTCCACGCGCACGGGCGGTACACTGGCATTGCCCAGAGACTCATAGGGCGCGTGCTGCACCACGGCCACCCTGGCCAAGTGCTGGGAGGCCTTGGGGTCAGGGCTCAGGTCCAGCTGCCTGACCACGTAGCCAATGTACTTCTTCATCTCGTTGAACTGGAACAGGCTGGTGGTCTCCGAGCTGTCCAGGAGGAACACCAGGTCCATGTCTGCATCGCTGCCTGCAGCCCTCCGGTCCCGGAAGGATGGCCGCCAGCTGCCGAACCCGCAGGAGGGGTCAATGTTGCAGATATCTGGAAGGAAGCAGGGCAGCCCAGTTACCCTGTGTCTCATGCATAATAGGAACTTGTAGAGTGATTGGGAGATTAAATCAGGCAGAGAAAAGAGAAATCTATTTAAATCTCATGTATTTAGACATGGCTAGAGTTTGCTTTTCATCACCTGATACTCTCCCTAGATGAAACAAATCAGTAACTACAAGCTTTACATCATAACATAATGCCGGCATTGACAAATATGCAAGGAAGCTGAGCGTGGTGTTGCATGCCTGTAAACCTTGTTGAGGAGGTACTCTGAGAGGCTGAGGCAGGAGGATTGCAAGTTTGAGGCCAGTCTGGGTGGGTGACTGAGTTAGTGAGACCTTGTCACAAAACAAAAACTTAAGACCATAATGTTAAGTGAAATAACACAATCTTAAGTTTGGCATGGTTTCTCTCACAGGCAAAACCCAAACATAAATAAAGAGCAAAATAAATGATAGACAATAGGAAACAGAGTGATAGATCTTTTGAAAACGGAAAGGAAACCAAAACACAGAGAGAAGAACGGACTGTGAAGAGTTGAAACATGTTACGGACAGCACCCACTCCCCACAGCGACATAATCATTACGTACGGCACACATGGGCTGATAAAGATTAAAATAAAGAAATGAAATAAAGTTTTAAAAGCAGGGGGGAGGTAGCTCAGCGTCAAGACCCTGGATTCTGTTTCCTGTAGCAATCAATCCATCAATAAAATTTTTTTTAAAATAAAAAAAGAAACATTATCTAAGTTGTTTGCCACCCTGGAAGAAATGCGTCCTAACAGTCCCCCAAGCCAAGCATTTTAACTCAAGATTCTCCTCCCCTGTTGCCCAGAAGATGAGCTGTCTCCTCTCCCTGGGAAGCCATTTCAGGGTCCATGGCACAACCACAGCTCTCCAGACAGACCTCAGCTTCCCTCTCACAGCCCCCTGGAGCAGTCACGTTTTGTGGGCACTGCTGGGCAGATGCCCCACTCCCGCCTGAGCCTTACCCAGGCACACGTGGCACGTGAGGACGTTCTTCCGGAAGTCCTCCAGGTCCCTCCTGGCGGGCAGGACAAGCACGTGTCCCACGGCCGTGTTGTTGATCTGGGGTGAACAGAAGCAAGGACAGGTGTGCAGTGAGGGGCTTTCCTGCCACACGGAGGGAGCAGCCACTCAGGCAGCCTCGGGTCGGCTCAGTCAGTGTCTAGCTGTGCCTGGGAGAGGAGAGGTACTCGACAGGAGGAAAGCTGGGTTCAGATCCACTCTTGTGCGCTCTGCTGGGCCTGGCTCAAAATGATCTCATCTGTCTGGGCTTCCACTGTCTTGGCTGCAAAATGGTGGTGGTGGTGGCTGTTTCCCCAGGGGCTCTTTTGGAGACCAGATGGGGACTGGGGAATCCCAGCCACACACCCCCCAGCAGTGGGGTGCACACCCTCGTCACCTCTCATTTGAGGAGTAACTGCTCTCAAGGAGAAGAGGAGGAGCGAGCGGACCCATTCGAAACAGCACGTGCTTTAGGGTCTCAGCCCTCACAAAGGAAAACGCCTCATGGCCCCGCACAAGGGCACATCGAGGGTGGCCGAGGTATAAATTCTGGCTCCTCAGCCCAGCCTTCCATCCTTCACCTCACCTTCTGTTGGCAGAATACCCGGTAACAGTGGCTTGTCTGCCCCTTGCTGACACAGCCACGATAAAGACCATAGAGTGACCAGAAATGTTCTAGAAAGACTCTAGAGGGCAGGTCGTGCCAGCCTGGCCCACCAGACAGAAGCCCACCAGGATGACCCCAAGCTGCGGTGGCTCCAGTGGGTGGACAGTGACCCAGGTCTCCCTCTGAGCTGGGATCCCGCCCTGCAAGCCCATCATCACCAGGGGAGGAGAGGTCTGTACAGAGGTGTGCCTCAGTACATCCCGGGCGTCTCCCTGGGAGGAGATTTTCTCCCAGGGCTGGGGGGCAGGGTGTGACAGGCTTCAGAGTGGGGGCCCAGGGCACCTCCTCACCTGAGCTCCCCTCTAACTTCCAGGTCTTCTCACCCACAAAGTGTAGCTAAAGGTAAAACTCAGGGACCTGTCCCAGGAAGCGCATGCCCAGAACAGGGCCACACAGCTCCTGGGGCCACCTGGGGAGGAGCCTGAACTGCTCCCACCTTCCAGGTCCCCAGCTCAGAGCACAGTTGCAAGAGGCACTAGCGCCTGGGTTTGCTAACCAGAAGAGCTGGAGCCCAGAGGAGGATCCCAAACACTCGGGTTCTGAGCCGTGCTGCAGGCGAGGGGAATAGAGAAGGTCAGGAGAAGGCCTGGCCAGCTTGGCCCAGGAGAAGCTTTTAGAAGCTGGGGACGTGAATCCACCAAGGATGGTGCAGATGTGCCTGAGGGACGAGAGGAGAGCAATGGTGTAGTGAAGAGCCCGCACCTGTAAGGCGTTAGTGAGCTGCCGGTCCTCCTGGCTGGTAAGGAACAGAGGCACGATGCCCGCGTCCGACAGCTTGAGCACTGCCTCGCGTAGCTGCGGGGTGGCCCTCGTGGGCCTGTTGCTGAAGAAGACGGCCACCTTCCTCATCAGGAACCCGTTCCTCACACGCTTGAATGTATTTCTGGCCACAAAGGACATGGCGGTCTCCAGACTCTGCTGCTTGGACGTCAGGGCCACCTGGAGATTCTTAATGCTGTCCAGCAGGGCCGACTTCTTCCTGGAGTCCGCAAACCGGATCTCCGTGGTTACCTCGTTGTTGTAGGTGACCACGGCCACGCGGGCTCCTCTTGGGCAGTTGCTCTCCGCGATGGTCAAGTCGCCCACGATGCTCAGCACCATGTCCCTCATGCGGCTAAAGGTGTCTTGCGTGACGCCCTCAGAGGTGTCCAGGGCGAAGGCCAGCTCCGTGGGGAAGACGGGGCACTCCAGGGGCCCTGTGGGAAGGGACAAAGGCCAACCTCTCTCCCAAGGGAGGGACTTGCTTTTCTGAGGACAAAGCTAACCTACAGAGATCAACTTACCATAGCAGCATGCTGCAAAGGAAACAGAGAAGAAAGGGTGAGAGACACACCCGCTGTACAGAGATGTCAAACGGGAAGACGTCGCGGGACTCGGGGAGCAGAAACCAGGTACTTACGGCATTTATCCTTGATGCTTTGGATAAGGGCACATTGCTTTAAAAGAAAATGGAAGAGCGTGTGAGGAGAGCAGACACAGGGCCGGCAAGGCAACAGGTTGCTCAGGACACATGCAACTTACATCGATAGAGTCGCCTCGGATGCCCTTGTGACCCTGTAAAACGAACAAGAAAGGCTGAGAAGCCGAAGCAGAGCCCACGCCACAGCTCCCAGCAGAATGGTGCTGGGACGCAGAACTAGACAGAAGCAAAGCAGGCTCTGGGTAACTCTGCCATCCACAGCCAGGGTGGCTGGGTGGGGACTGAACCTGGGGTCTCCACAGAGGGAGCCACGGCCCAGCCCTTCCTAGTTCTGATTGGGGACAGGGTCTCACAAAGACGCTCAGTTGCCCAGGCTAGGCTGGAACTTGAGATCTTCCTGCGTAGGCCTCCCAGAAGCCTGGGATTACAGGTGTGCGCTGTAAGTCACACACCAGCGTTTGAGCCCAGAACTGCTTCTCCCAAGAGCAGGGTGCCCCACATGCTCTCCCACAGAGGTCACTATGAAGAATCCTCACAGGTCCTCATCTGTCACCTCTGTGTAGAAAGTGTCCCTCTGCTGACCCTCTGCCTGCTCTGCCTCCCTGGTCTCTCCTCACCCGAGGGAGCAGTCACACCCCTGCCTCAGCCTCCTTCTGAGACGCTCCTTCCGGTCTAGCCAGAGGGACCCTGTACTCTCCCCTGGAGGAAGGGTCCTGCCCAGGGCCCACCCTGCCTGCCCTCTGGGAACCTCATGCCTTATAAGGTGGAAACAATCAAATAAGGAAGCAGAGAGGTGAACAATAAAGATCTCCCCCGCCTGGTGGATGCCAGGGCAGTGGCTCTGGGGACTTTACAGACCCAGGGAAGCCAGGCCCCACCTTTATCTGCCAGAATTACTCATCTACGCGCTGCAGGCAGGGGGGCTGGAGGCTGCCCTCTCGTTTCTCCTCTACACAGACCTCTACTAGGAAACTCTAAAGGTGAATTAAATATTCCCCAGATCACCAACCACCACATGAGACATCCGTTTACATCTGTTTACATCTGTTTACTTCTGTTCTCTGTTTACAGCGCTGACGGCAAAGCAGGGCCTCGAACCTGGTCGGCCCACACTTGGCACCGAGGACATCCCCAGCCCCTTAACGCATTTTTCAAAAGCTTTTTGTTCCTTCAAACTCAAAAAGTCTTTTCCTCATTCTTTGATCAGGAGAGAAGTGTGTTAAAGAAACAAAGAGAGAAAATAACAAAGGTGCACCCCACTTCCCGCGCAGGGGCGTTTCCAGGGACCCTCTCCCACCGCCCCAGCTGCTCAATGGGACGTGGATGGATACTTACAGATGGCCCCGGGTAGCCGGGGTCTCCCTTCTGTCCGCCTGTCCCAGGAGGTCCTGAATTTCCCTGGAGGGGTCAGAACAAACCTCTACTGTGGCTGAGAGGGCACTGGCTCCGCCCCATGGGCAGCAGGGAGGGAAGGGACTGCCCAGATCCCCTCCAGGAGCAGTGTCTCACATCAAGAGCTCACTTGTCTCCAAAACTCAAAAGTAAGGACACAGACTCCGTGTTCTGCAGCAGGTTAAGGAAAGACAGCCATCGCCCACCAACCGTAAATAAGACGGGCGAATGCCCAAGGGGAGTGGCCAGTGGCAATGAATCAGACCTTTGAGTAGCAAATGATCTAGCTTGATTGTCTTCACTAATCAAATTTACAGGATAAAGACAATTACTGTCTAACTATAGTAAATAGGTGTTAGCAATGTGCACCTCTATGGATACCACAATTTGTTAATTAAGATTCAGCACATGTTGGGAAGGTCCACAAAGAGAAATCCAGAAGGGAAAGCAGTAAAGGAAGGAGTCCCAGCTGCCAGGTGCGCACGTGGGCCACCTGTCCACCCCTGAAGCCCTCTGCCTCTCTGTCCAGGTGGCTCAGCCAGCACAACTACCCAGACTCCACCATCACCCGGGCTGAAGCTGGAGCCTCCCCAGCGCCACTCTGGGGTGACGCATGAATAGGACTCCTGAGTCGTGCCAGATGAAGGGGTTCTCCGGGACCCCACGGGAGGGTGTGACTGAAACAGGACAGCCAAAGGCCACCACAGAGAGAGGTGAGAACACCGGCTTGGCCTCGGGGACCCCTTCCCCAGGCTGCACTGTCCCTGGCAGGGGTGAGGCCTACACGTCTCCCTGTAGTCACAGTGCGGGCAGCCTTACCCTCCGCCCCCTGACGCCTTTGGGTCCTGGGGCTCCATCCACTCCGGGATCACCAGGCGTACCCTGTGAAGACAGCCGAGGGGTGACACATGAACCTCAAACACAAGGCCCAGGGGAGCCTTAAGAGGACCCCAGGGGGCTGCGACCAGGGCAGCCAGCGGCCAGGAGTTGCTTCTCCAGGCCACCAGAGTAGTGGAGGCATCTGCACCAGCTGGAGCTTATTTCATCAACAACAGTGCCACTGATGTGACTCCATGTAGAGCTTGCAAAGGATTTTTCTCTGGAGCTCTGCCCCACTTAAACCTCTGGACACTGTCCAGTCCATCTGACCGGGGAGGGAGCCCCAGAAGGCTGGTCTCTCAAGGGCGGCAGAACAGAGATGCCCGGTGTTTAGGTCCAGCCCCACAGAACCTCCAAAACATGCTGCTGTCCCACCGCCTGCAGCAGATTTACCTTCGGTCCTGGGTACCCTGGGAAGCCTCTTTCTCCCTGTAAAACATAGATACAAATGACTCAGTCAGGGGTACCAATTTAAAATCATCTAAAATAAATTAATTTGAAAGGAAACAACTTCTGTAGCATTATTCACAAATAAAATATTACTAAAATATAATAGTACTTTTAAAAACCATTGTCCAAAAATGTAAGACATCAGAAGAGCCTCCTGGCAACAGGACAAAGTCTGGGAGCTACGTACCTTTTTGCCTCTGCGACCTTCGCTGCCCACTCCGTCTCGCCCGTCATCTCCCTAAGAGAGGGGACAACATGACAGTGGGTCCCCCTGTGAGCCTTGATGCCTGCCCCACTGCTGTCCTAAGCACATAGTGCTTGAGCTCAGAAATGGTTCCAGAGCTAGGCAGAGGGCAGCTTCACGCCCTTCCCCAGGCAGAAAACATAGCCGTGTCTGTAGGCAGTGGGCGCCAAGGGCGCTGGGGCTTTGCGCACAAAGAGCCTGCACGTTCTACACTGCTGCAGCGTTCTGAGGAGCTGCAAATGTGAAGACACTGCCGGTTGCAGAGAAAAAGCTCTGCAAACCTGGGGATCTGAGCTCTGGAATGGATCTCCGGGCTACCTCGGCGCTGAGGTCCTCAAGTCTGCCCTAGAACAGGTATGCTAAGCTCAGCCCCCAGCCCTCCTGAGTGGTCTAGGCCTGGGGCTGTCTCCCCTCCCCGCAGCCCCTTCCTCTCTAGTACAAATCAGTGTTTAAAAAGCTTCCCACAGCTAAATACAAGGAAAGAAAAAAATATGTTTATAATGAATCCAGTTAGGGAGTTGTCCGAGGATAATGGCTCATTTTAGAAGAATTCTCAATGGCCTGTGAGTTTCTTTTTCTTACGTAGAAATAAATCTTACCAAATTATCATGAGTATTTGGAGTGTTATTAAACAGCACTTTCAAAAATGAGTTATTGGAGTAGTGTTTTCTATCTTTAGGATGCCTCATTCAAAAGAAATTGCTTCCATCTGAATGGACACCTTCTCTAACCCAACTCCAGCCAGCCCTAGGGGCACAGGCCTGGAACCCCCACCCTGGGAGGCTGAGGCAGGAGCAGCACTCAGTCACCTGCCCCTTCCTGTCCTTTTCTGCACTGCCACTGGGTGCTGGCACCTTACCGTCTCCCCACGCGGGCCTCGGCTCCCCACTCCGCCCCTGGGTCCTGGCTCTCCAGGCTCACCCTAGACACAGAAATGAGGGGTGCCTGTGAGTGGAGGCAGGTTCACCAGAGCCCAGCCCGAAGCTGCTGCAGAGCTTCCCCAAGGACTGCCGGCCACACACGTCACTGCGTAGGACTGGACGGGGGGAATCTCTTCAGTCGCAATGAGCCAGCAGGAGAGCCAAGGAAATGGCTGTGTCGAGGGAGCAGAGAGTGGAGGGGTGGTCACAAAGGCCTGGGAGGGCAGGTGTGGAGGAGAGAGGGAATGGCAATGGAGACTGAAGCTCCCAGAGAGGGCCAGCCAGGATCTTAGCACTTCAGAGGCACACACACGTTCCCAACACAAAGAAACGCTAGATCCCCTGACCTGCGCACTATACACAGTGCGCCCGCACTGATTCATTACACAGTCTCATAAACTCAGCTGGCAGGTGTTGATTTAAATTAATAAACACAGTTTTCAAGCACAACATTCAAGCCCAGGGAGGTATGTGTCTGTCTCTCCTATGACGCAAGGACAGGCTAACGTGGAAGGGGCAGAGGCCCAAGAAGCAGCAGCCAGGGAGGTAGAGCCCAGCACTCCGAGGTGGGGAGACGTCACAGGGTCACGTGGTCACATGTATGTGTGGGAAACAGAATCTGTTCAGGCTGGTAATGCAGGGTCAGGCTGAAGACAGCAGACTCTGGGTCAGCAGAGGGGCAGTGTGCATGGCCCAGACTGAAAGACTGTGTGCTCTGGGCACACTGCAGAGCAGGAGGCACTGCCAGCCACAGCGGGGTCTGAAGGAGAGAGCCAGCCAACTGCCATCACCGACAGGTGCTGCCCCAGGTGCTGGAGCAGGAAAGAGCAGCAGCTCGGAGATGGGACAAGCACAGCAAGTTATGGACACAGTGACAAGCAAGGTGGAAGGGGTGTAAGCCTTGAACAGCTCCTCCCCGTCCGTCCATCCATCCGTCCGTCCATCCTTCTGTCCAACAAACTAACCTTCCTTCCCAAGGGCCCACTTCTGCCACGTTCTCCAGGAGTCCCCGCGTTTCCTCCAGGCCCCTGCACACAGGAGTGGGTCGCTCATGCTCATTTGCCCAAGCCAAAGAGTCTCTGGATGCCCCCCCCACAGCCCCACATCGAGGTCAGAGCCCCCGAGGGCCGGGACCTGTGTTCCCTCAATGCTCTGCTCTAGACTCCAACACGAACGCACCTGGAAATGTCTGTGCACACTTAACACACTGGCCTCACCTCACAGGTCATCTGCACACACCCATGCACACAGCAGTTAGGACACACGCCAGGCCCCCTGCTGGATGACAGGCTGCACGTGGCGTTGTTTCCCCTGTTATCACACACATACCCTCACACACACCCTCACACCCTCATACACACACACTCACACACACACACACACCCTCACACCCTGACACACTCTAAGCAAATAACAGCTTCACCAAGATCCTGCCCATGCGATACATTTGTGTAACAACAGAACAGCTGGCTTCCAGCTTACTGGTCCTTGTTACACCCTGTGACATGGGCAGGAAGGCTGCCTAGAGGGGACCAATGTGTGCAATCTCCGGGTTTGGGGAGGTATAATTGGATGTTGGACAGGTCTAGCCTAAGACTTCTGGCTCAAGATTCCCGCTTCCTTTGCTAACGCCCTGGGCCAGGGCTACTTTTGAAAGGAGTGGCATTGGGTCCTAGAAGTCACTGGAGCAAAACAAGTGGGGTCTCTCACTACTCGGGGTCACTAGAAGGACTGAGTTGCAGAGGGTGGACCTGAGGGGCAGGTCACAAAGGAAGTCGAAGCCAATGGCAGGTCAGGGGCAGAGGACTTACCCGAGGTCCAGGGATGCCTTGCTCCCCAACCTGGCCAGGAGGACCAAGGGGGCCGGGGGGACCCTGCAGAGTGAAAGGTCGTCAAGTAAGTGCTACAGAACCAGCTCTGTACCAGGGGCTCAGAGTGACGTCTCCTCAGGAACCATCAGGGGAAATGGCCCCAAGCTGGCCACCGAGGAGTAGGTAAACACTGCTGTGTTCACACGGTAGAATGGTCTTCAGCCAGCCAGAGCAATGAGCTCTGGCTCCAGTGTGGCTGAGCCTCAAATATCACCCTGGGTGGAAGCAGCCAAAGGCACAGCCACTTGTTAGTGACAAACTTAGAGAAGACACTGAGAACGGGTGAGCGGTAAGTCCATGGAGACAGAGCAATGAGTGGCGACCAGGGCCCGGAGGCATAGGACAAGGGAGCGCTGTGCCTGGGTACAGCCACCCGCACAGTGAATAACAGCGCTTTTAAATTACCACACAGCAAGGGAATGGGCCAGGGACCACCAAACCGCTCAGGTTAAAATGGCTAATTTTATGTTGTGCTAACATCTCTCAGTTTTAAAAATCACCAGGAGATCTAGGAGAGTAACCAGGGCCCTGACTGTTCAGGGGGTACTGACCTGTGAGCCTCTGGTGCCCTGCTCGCCCGGGAAGCCCGCCTGGCCAGGACCGCCCCTGTTGCCCTTGGAGACGAGAGAAATGCAGGAGTGAGGGTGCTGGGTGTGCAGCTCCCCCGGGGGCACAGGCAGCAATGCACACAGGGCAGCTGAGGCTCCCCTCACCTCCCCTCACCTCCCCTTGCCTCCCCTGTCCTGCAAGACAGCTCTGTGGAAGGCTACCTCCCACCTGCACCCGTCCTGCCCTGGCAAGCATCCAGTGAAGCAGGCACCTCACAGAAAAAGGACCCCCAGACACTGCCTGCTGGTCCCCTCCCTTCCTTCTGTCCCGCGTGGCATTTCTGGAGACCTTGCCCACGGGACTGTTTGGGCCGTGGAGCCATGCTGGGATGCTGGGAGCAATGTTCCCACCCTGGGGACTACACTAGGCTGTCCAAGTGACCCTGGGGGAGACAGAGTGTCCACCTAGCAGACACGCCAGCTGGGGCTCACCTTAGCTCCTGGGGGTCCCCTTCGGCCAAAGCCGCCCTGTGGAGGGAAGTCACACAAACCGTAAGGGGGCACTTGGCACTGCACACAGCGGGACCCCTGAGACTTGCTCAGAGACCCCTTCTCCGTCCCTGGCACCACTTACTGCCAGAAACCAGTGACTGTGCCCAGGGAGCCCCGGGCACAGGCACATTGATGCCCTTCCTCAGCCTTCAGCTCCCAATTTGCTTGGAGTTCTGAGAAGGGATGCAGACCCGCCAAGCAAAATAATGACTTCTGGCTGCGCGGTCCCAGCCAACGTGGAATGAGGGATGTGAGCCCGGAGTGTGACCTGCCTACTTCCCTTCCCATCCTTAACTGCGGGGAGGGGAATGAGACACAGTCCCCCGGCTCCCGGCTGCGCTGGCCAAGCACAACACGCTCCTGCAAGTGAGGGATCCAAAGAGCATAAGCACGAACCTCAGTGCCCGCTTAGCTCGGGCTTGTGACTTGGCGCTGGGTCCCCAAAGCCCCAGAGATGACCTCAGTTCCCACATGTGGGCTCACCTAGCAAATGGCCCATGATTTCCCATCTCCAGATCACACCCCCCCAAAGGTGACACCCTGAAGTGTGACTGCTGTCTAGGCCAGAGGCCCCGCCCCGGAGAAGGCTCAAGGGTAATGTCACTAGGACGGGGCACCACTCCTCTCTGCCTGACTGGCATAGTGGGGTCCTCAGGGAAAAGATAAGAGGCCCCTCAGATAGCCCTCAACCTGCTGTGTATTGTCTGCACCCCATTTCCCTGCTTAGTGAATGGAGATTTTGTCTGCAATCAAATTCAAGCCATTTCTGCCTCAAGCTCATGACTGAAGCCTGCTATCCTCACAGCTCGCCATGGTCACCGTGTGCAGGCAGGACTCCGCAGGGCTCAGGGTGACAACCAAGTATTTCCTTGTTTCTCTTCTACTGCAATACTATGCAAACGTTTTCAGGTTTGTGTCTAAATTTGAGGGGCACAGCGAAGCACCGGACACTCAGTCACCAGGGAGTCACCCCTGGGAAGCCTCTTGCCTCAGGACCCTTTGATCCCCTGTTCATGCCCATCAGAAAGCAGCTGGGGCCACTTCCGGGTTCTCTGACCCAGCCTGTGCACAGCCCTCGTGCTCCATTTGCTTCTGAGCAGAGACCTGCCCCACACCCCAGCTTCCTGAGCACCCCCTGGGGCTCCAACCTGCCCAGTGCCAGGACCTCCACACCCTGCAGCCACCCAGCACCCTGGCGTCAGCGTCTCTGCACCCAGACTCCATCACAAGACCCTCAGCACACACCACACACTTCCGGAAATGGCAATCATGTCTCAGCCTTTCAGCTCAGACAGAGTTTGAAGCAGATGTAATGGGACAGACCATGCCTGGACTCCTTGGACAAATGACAGTCACATAAACCAGACTAAAAACACCAAATACACAGACCCTTTTGCCTTCCTGCCCCTCACCCACCAACCTCCAGGTTTAATATTTCTGCCTGAATAGTTAAAATATTTAGTGGAATAAAACCTGGCCAAATATTTGAAAGCAGCAAAGGCATTTTCCAAAGCCTCTGTTCGATACATTTTTGCAGAGGAGAAGGATATAAGATGGGTAGGACTGGATAGAACAGAGTAAATAAGAATGGAAAGTTTCTACAGGCAGCAAGCAATAGATCCAAATCTTGCCCTTTGGTGACAAAGCTCAAGAGCCTCCATGGTGCCACACTGGGCTCTGGGTCCTCTCAGCCCACGAGCCACACAAGTGCCCAGGGCCTGGTTCCATCCCCAGGAGCACAGAGGCAAAACAGAAACTACTCATCATGAAGACCCACCACCCAGGATTTTGCTAGAGTACACAGAGCAGATAGACAGAGGACCCCTGTGGTGGGGAGGGAGGTTTGGCAGACACAAGCCCTGGTCAACGCCCCACCCAGAATACTCACATTCCTCCCAGCTTCTCCAGGACTTCCTGGGACGCCATCTCTCCCGGGGAGACCCTGTGGGGAGAGGGACTAGCCTGAGCCCCAGCAGGATAAGCTGATTCCGGGGCAGCCCAGCTGCAGGGTGGGGAGTGGTGCACTCCCACCTCTGAGCCTTGGTTGAACCAGCTTTTCTGGTGTTCAAGGGCACAGACTCCCCCCCGTCATCCTTTCCCATGCCACCTCCCAGGACCCTGCGTCTCAGCTTGGCTCAGGCCCAAGACGAGCTTCCTGTCCCTGAGCTCACGGGCGTCTGTGACCCGAATGCCATACCATGGGGCCGATGTCGCCCATCTCTCCTTTGGATCCCCTCTGCTGGCTGTCCCGTCCTGAGTCACCCTGAAAATGACACACCAGGGAAGGAGCCAGATGTGGCAGCAATGCCACTGCCGTGGATGAGAACCTGCTCAGTGAGTGACAGCAGGGGCACCAGACCTCGACAGCAGTGCAGCCCCTCAGCCACATGCCACACGGTCCCTCCTAGCCAGGCTGACAGGTCCAGCCAACGAGGCAGCAAGCCAAGCTGTCCCCAAGGAAGAGAACACCCCAGACTCGCCCTTGCTTTCCTGGACATTAAGGCTAGAGGAGAAGAGACAAGGGTGGTGACAGTCATTTGCTTGAGTTATCGATTAATTAATTGTGAGATAGGGTCTCACTATGTAGTTTAGGCTATCCTCAAACTCCTGCAATCCTCCTGCCTCAGCCTCCAGAGTACTCCACCACAGCCAGCTTTTACAGCGTCCCTCAAGAAGAGCAAAGATGCAAACAGCTCTCCTTCCCAGAAGCCAATGGGCAGCCTCTTGAGCCAAACCAGCCGGGACATCTCGGGGCTTTCTGTGACGAGACCCGCAGATGCTGACCTTCAGGGCTCAAGGCCCAGCCCTCCCCCAAGGACCCGAGATGGTGAGAGACTCGGCATGTATCTTATCACATGCTTTAAAACAGTCTCTGGAGCAAGGCGCTTGCTTTATTCTTAGACCCAAGGAGGTACAGAGCCTTACCGGGTCACCTCGGATGCCGACGTCTCCTCTCTCCCCCTTGGCTCCTTTAGGTCCTTTGTCACCCTGAGTAAAACACGTGGGCATTGAGGGCTGGATGTGCATGTACAATGTCCAGCTGGGCTCACACCCTGCTCTGGGACACATGTACACGCAAACAGCGGCTGCAGTGAGGCCGCCAGCCGGTCGGCAGTTCACGTCATGGCTCTCACGAGAGCAGTCGGGATGTGTTCATTTGAGCCGGGTCCCCGTACAATACATGTCACTCACTAGAGCCCTGCCTCGGTCACCAAAGTGCTGTGCAGGCTCGAAAATCACATTCAACTTCTTCAGTCTTAAACAGAACGGAACTGATTGTTCCCTTCCAGACTGCGGAGATAAAATCACTTTCCAGTGCATACGGTTTGCTCAGTTAACTCACAGATACTTTCTGGGGATCCACTGTACACATCCATTGTACACAGTATCCCCATTGGACACTGAGGACACTAGGGACTTATTTAAAATAAAACAAACTCAGTTCCTGCCCTGGGGACATGGTCTGCAGAGCAAAAAAGATATAACAGGTCCGAGTGGCCCCTGCCCCCCCACCCTGGGTCATCCCAGCAGCACCTGCAGGCAGGGAGGCTGCCAGAGGGAGCAGGCAAGCACTGGGGTGTACCTACCCTTCGTCCTGGACTCCCCTTGTCTCCAGAAGACCCAGGCAGCCCCTTGTCTCCCTGCCAGAGACAATGAGGAACAGTCACGCCCTGCAGACAGAGCGCCAGCTGCTGCTGTCTTTGGGACCAGAGCAATTTGGTCAGAGAAAGTAAAGCCACTCACCTCCTCACCATCAAGACCATCCAGCCCGATTTCTCCAAGTTCACCCTGAGAGGAAGAAGCAGACAGTGAGTGAGTGGAACGCGGAGGCCTCTGGCCAAGGAAAATGGAAATGTTGGAGAGTTGTTAAACCAAACTGAGCTTAAATACCTTCTCTCCTGGGAATCCGCGAGAGCCCTGCAAGAAAAGGCAGGAAACGTTAGTTCTCACTGCATGGGGTGTCCTAGAGCAAGAGAGGCTGCAGCCTGCCCCAGCTGAACATCCCAGTGTCCAAAACTTCACTGATCCACTCATTCCTTCAGCTTCCTGTCACTGTGACCAACGTGGGCCAGAAGCTGACTTCCCTGGAACTGAACACCTGGGTAGTGTCCTGTTGCTGGTGGCAGGAGTGACCCCAGCAGCCAGGCAGAGGGGCCCAAGGTGAAGGCTCTAACTAGGAAGGCAGGAGAAAGTGTGTAACCCAGGCTGCCTGTGCCGCTCCCCTCTCCTCCTCCTCCTCTGCCCAGCTTCCTGCAATCTCAGACTGTGCACCCCATTTCCCCACTCCCACCCCAGCTGGAGTCAGACCGTCAGTGCCCACGCTGTACCTTCACTCCTCTCTGCCCGGGGCATCCTTGGAAGCCCTGAGTACCGTTCACGCCAGGCGGACCGCGCTCGCCCTGCAGGGAGACAGTGGCAGTTGTGGGGAGCTCTCCAAGGGTGAGCCGGCAGCCTCCAAGCCCAGGCCCAGCCCCAGGCTGGCAAGCATCGGGGGCTGTCCCGTGCCTACTGCGGGCCCACCAGCCTGACCGCTGCTCTGTGTGCCCTCAGCTCCCGGCTGTCCAATGGGCCGGGCAAGCCCTGACTCACATCCTGGCTGGGCTTAGAGACCTGGAGGACATCTGCGTCCCTTTCCAAGGCTGCATTCTGTTACTGTGACCAGGTCTCTAGGCCTCTTGGACTCACAGCTGGCCCGGCCCTGCTCCCAAACCCTGTGATTGAGCCCTTCCTGCCCTCACCAGGCCCCTCGGGGAAACATCCCCAGAGTGAGGGACCCACACTCCTCAAGAGCTGGCCGTGGTGAGATAGGAGGCTCTGGGTGGCCTCCCTTACCCTTCCCTTAGGACTAAGGAACATGCATTCAGACCCACACCACCACCCTCAGATTATCCTGTTCTCCAAAGTGTCACCACACACAGAAAGTTGCAAAGGACGTTAGGAGTTAACTTTTCTCCCAGAGGAAAATCTGTCAACCAGGACTCCCCCTCCCACCCCAATGTGGGAGGACAGGGGAGGATGGGCAGGAGCAACAGCTCTGGGAATGGCAGGTGTACTCACAGGCCCGCCCTCGTCGCCGGGGTAACCTCGGTAGCCGTCTTCCCCCGCCAATCCCTGAAACACACACACAGGTCCTGCGTGAAACCTTGCGGCCACCCCTGCTGACTGCTCTTCAGGAAGAGCCACACTGACAGTTAGCACAGCCTCCGGGCCAGTGCCCGCTCACTCTTCGGTGAGCCTCATGGGTTCAGGCTCTCAGACTCGAGCTTTGCCCGGAAAGCCTACTTTTCCCCACACAGAGGCAAATGCTGAGAGTCGGGCTGACCAGGGAGGCCGCCAGCCAGCAAGGCCCCTGGTTTCAACGTGATTTCAGCAAATGAGGAGCCCCTTTGCTACATAACTCGCCTCCATCCATGGACAGGAGACTGTGACAGACACTTGGAACTTCCTGTGCCATGTCTGGGGGCTGAGCTACATCCAGGGGATATGACCTGGGCCAGTCGGACTTTCTGTTCTCCAGGTGGGAAGGAGGACATGATCCAAGGTTGGAGAAATGGCCCCGTCACAGTAATGTCACTCTGGAGTCTAACCGCAGGAGGAGGGCAGGGGTCAAGCCACTGTACCTTTGGCCCGATGCTGCCAATAGGCCCTCGGTCTCCCCTTTCTCCAGAGCACTTGCAGGGAACCCCGCAGCAGGCTTTCTCAGCAATGTTGTCCTACCAGATAGAAAGAAAGAACAAATTCAGAGCTCAAGAGACACCCACAAGGCCATCCACGCGCTGCTGGGCCCCACAAGGTAAGAAGTCACTGGGACGGCCAGGGTGGGAGGTCACAGTGGGAAGAAGTTAAGTCTGTGACCCTTCTTGGCTGTGTTGCCTTCCGCTGGGCCTTCCTTGGAGAAGTTTCCAACATGAGCATTCTGGTTTTAAGTGGTAAATGTAGCTTCTGTGGGTCTAAATACCAACAAACAAATATCAGCAGCCAGGACCCCAGATCTCTTCAGAACAGAGCTCCACACAGGCCTCCTTTGGAGCAGGGCTCCAAGGCACAGAGACAGTCCCAGCCTGGAGGAGGCCTGAGAGCAGCCTCAGTGAGGAGCAGACAGGTGGCCTGGCCTCTGAGCCAACAGCACCACAACTCAGGATCACCAGCACCTGTGACACTCACCAGACACTTCGGTGCTGCCTTCCCCCCCTACGAGGCCAAATGCCCACTCCAAATGCAAGCTGTTGTGCTAACCGGGTCCCTTGTGTTTGCTGGCCATGAGTTCCCACAGCTCTTGATTTCTCCCATGTCCCCGACTGGTCAACTGAATCAACCTCCTTCTGTCCAATAATAAAATCCTAATTCTACCCTTGGAGGAAGGTGGGAAGAAGGAAAGGCTCATTCAGTCCGTCTGGTTGATATAGCCACACTCCACCACTGCCAGCACCCAAGAACCTCAAGGCCGAAACTCAACCCAACTCCCATCCCCACTCCCAAGCCCGGGAGGAACTACTCCCTCCAGCAGGAAAAGCTCTGGGAAACCTTGAAGGGCCTCTTCGAGTTTGCCAAAGGAAACTAGAAAGGAAGCAACAAGAGCACTTCTCCACCAGAAGCGACCTTGACTTTTCTTCTTGTACATTCCTGCTCACAGGACAGTTCATAGGACAGTTTCCTATCTGGGGATGGCCTGTTGCAAGGTCTTGCATCCCCAGTAATTTTAGGCATGAAAAGACATTGGAAAGGGGCACTGAAGACGAACATGCCGACAAACCAGGGTCCACTTCCAAGATTCACACTTGTTGGGCCAGGAAGGCAGATCCCAAGAGAACTCAAGGAACTAAACTGAAACTGAAACACAGACACCCTTCTCCCACTGGCCAGGCCAGGATTGCCTTCACTGTCTCCACACGCCAAGTGTTGCCGTCACTGATTTGGTCTGTAAAGCGACACGCACCAGCTGCTCAGCCAACTCATAGTCCAGGTCCAGCAGGTTGAGCCGCAGGGGCCTGTCGTACATGAAGCCCCGCCCGAACTCCAAATGTGCCAGCTGCTCCAGGTTGGCCACACGCTCCAGGCCCACCAGGATCAGGGCGTGGACACCTGCAGGGAAAAACACACTCCATGAAGCTCGTCTCAGTGCTCCAGTGTGGTGACATCTTTTTTCTTGCATTTTTTAAAACAGAATATTCAGCATAAAATTTAGTGTTATCTTAACATGTATAATCAAACTACGGAACTGCCTTGGAAAGCAGGAGTGCTGAAACCTGGACTTCTCAAGGTAATGATTTTCAACATGCTTCTAAGTGTATCACTGTAAACCCAAGAGATGATATCCATGAAATACATTCAAACTAAGTTATCAAACTCTGACCCCACATTATATGAGTGTGACCTACAGAGAATGAAATACCTATTCCCCCAAAAGCTGGGAAGCACAATCTCATCTCCAAAGCTTGGGAAAAGTAGCTAATAAATGTGATGTTCATGTGATAATCTGTGCTTCTATGAACTCTTCTTAAGGCCTGCTGTTGGCATCTGCATTCTGATAGTGGACACTCCCAAATCAAAGGTCAGGAGTGTGTCCTAAGGGTCATCTCAAGCTGCTTACCATGTGATCAGTAAATATGCTCATTTACATTAATTTGCATGTTTTGTAATTTAAATGTTGTAGTGTTTTGAGCTATGACAATTGCAAACTGTAACTACAAGAGTTTCTTTTGCTAATATATTAATGTCTAGTTTATATGATGCAGCTAAATGAATCAGTATTTGGATTTACTTGCAAGCGCACTATTACGTTTTATGCCTAGATGTCTCCCAAAGCCTCACATGCTCATAAGTGGCACTTCGTAGAAATGACAGGATCATGGGACTGTGATACTCATGGATGGATTAATCCACTGAGAAGTTTGTAGCTAAACGAGATGCTGGAGGTGGAGCCTGGTGGGAGGAAGCCCGTCCGTCCCTCGGGCATGGCCTGGAAGGCTGTACTTCACCCCCACTCCTTTTATCTCTGCTTCTAGACACAATGGCCTAAGAAACTCCTCAGCGGTCCTCTGCCAGGCCCCTCTCCCATGCCACCCTGCCTTGGAGCCAACCAACATGGACTGAAACTTTTGCACACTGAGTCAAAACAAACCTGTCTTCTTTCTTGTTGCAAGTGTCAGGCATTTCGTCCCAAAAGCAAGAAGAGTGACTAAGACAAGCATCGTGTATTCCCCAAACCCCACCATCTGAGGTCTCTGAGCTGACCTGCCTGCACCAGGGGTCGAGAACAAAGCTGTCTGTGTTCATAAGGAACCCTCGCCAGCAGCCCAGAGTCCAGATCAGGCACCAAAGGCCAAGGACAGAGTCTTTCAGTAAATGCTGTCCCTTCCCAGGACTCTGCCACAGAGAAGTCCTTCCAGAGCAGCAAGCCCACCTCACCTGGGCCTGCTCCCTGACCTGGGAGCCCGGGCCTACCTTCCTCTCGGAGTTCCTCCGAAACTCTGTGTAAATCAGCCAGGTCTCCATCAGCGCCATCAGTAAAATGAATGACCACCTGCAAACCAAAGAGGGTGATGTTCCAGCCCCAACTGGAGGGACAAGCATGATTGTGATAGGAACCTAGAGGTTTTTAGAGTTCAAACTCCGTGTTTTATGGCTAAGAAACCAAAGGCCAAGGTCAAAGCTATTGTGCAATAAATGAGGCATAAAATAAATGGGTGTGTTTTAAAGTTTGATTTACTTTTAAAAACCACAAGCAACAATGACAATGAAAACAGTTTATCTCACTCTCATATTTATGAGATGTGGCTTCTAGAAATCATGTGGGACGTGCCCTGCACTGTGGCCCACACCCCTCAAAACCGAGTCCTTCCCCAGAACCTCACGACAGGACTACACTCAGAGATGGGGCTTTTCAAGGAATGTTTGAGCTAAATGAGGCCACGGGAGGCTCCTCTTCCAGTATGACAGCTCTCTTTATAAGAAGAGGACATGAGGAAACGCACAGAGGGAGGACACGTGAGGAGGACAGCCACAGGCAAGCCAAGGAGACGGGCTTCAGAGGAAGCCAGTCCTGTTCACACCATGAGGTCAGATCTCCAGCCCTTCACTGTGGGAAAATAAAAATCTTAAGCCTCCATCTGCCATACTATTCCATACAACAGCCCTGGCCAACTAATAAGGTGTGTGTGTGTGTGTGAGTGTGTGTGTGTGTGAGAGTGTGTGTGTGTGTGTACAAACACATGCACAGAGAGGTCAAGAGACAGAAATATAAACAGAGAACAAAGTTGATCTAGTGGGAAGACCTGACCAGGAGCCTGAGTTAATGCTAAATTAACACGTTCAAGCTTCATTACTGACCTCCTGATTGTATGTTAGAGCTCAGGGAAAGCTAGTGAGATAGGAATGCTCATGTTGAAATTGCCTTCAGAAGTGAGGCAACACTTCTGCGTGGACAGACAGCCCAGGGCCTACATGCGTGTCTACAGGAAAGACTCGCCCAGGAGTCCCAGACACGGGGACAACCTGCCACCCAGCGAAACTCCACACTCTGCACAGGCCACTCACCTTCACGCTGCCTGGCGAGGACTGCCGGAACTTATTCTGGTAGACTCTCAGTGTGTCGGCAGTGAGGAGGTAAGGGTGCTGGCTGCGCATGTTGCGGAATTTTTCAAACTGCTCCGGCTGGTACTCATCAAAGTCAAAAGCCTCAACCGGCCCGGAGGGCGAGTGGGCCACCACCGACACACGCACCATGGGCAGCTGGCTGCCACTGCAGCTGATTCTCTGCATCTGGCTGACTCTGCTCAAAATGGCATCCACCTTGGACTCAAAGCCTTTCTGAGCCACAAATATGTTCTGATCTCTGGAGCCATCGAACCCCAGGATCACGTCCAGATTGCAAGCTGGAAAGGAGAAACACGGGCCAAGGGCCCAGGTGAAGCTACAAAGAAGAACTCTGTGCACACAGTGCCAAGGACAGCAGGGTGTGGACCAGACACTGCTCAGATCAGGTGAGACCTTCCCTGGGGAGCTCTGCGTGGTGGCCAGGCCTTTCTCACAGAGGAAAACACCAAAGTTGTGGGCTATTTCAATATATAGGGTGTCATCAAAAAGCACAAGAAATACTTAAATTTTTAAAAATTATAGTAAATGCTACATTGCCAAGACCCCCCTCCAAATATCCCCCTCACTTCAAACACACTCATCCAGTCATTCGTGGCACTTTCTGGACATCCCCTTTCTGATGTGAATGTCTCCACATCCTGAATCAGTTGAAATATTGACCTTTCATGGTCATTTAAGTTTGAAGAGGAGCCAGAAGTCACAGGGTGGCAGATCTGGTGAACAAGGCGGACGAGGACAGTGTCCTGTTTTAACAAGTCTGCCTTCTTGTTGGACGGTGCTCAGTAGCAGCATTCACCGCTTTTTGGTCACATTTCATAAAGACATGAAATGAGAACTGCCTTAGAATGTGACAAGAACAATGGAATAAGCGTGTTTGAATCAAGTGGAGGAATTTTGAGGGTGATTCCGGGAAATGCATCTTTTGTTGTACTAAAAGATGTTTAATGTGGGCATTCATAGGATATTTGGATCATATCCCAGAAGTTCATTGTTTTGGAGGTATTCATCAGTTTGGCTTGATAATATACAGTGGGTGTTCCAATACATCTAAAGATTGTGCTTCAAATTAAAAGCATTTTCGAAAGCAAATGTTTCGATCTCAAAAAACTGACCCAATGAAATCATAATGAAAAGCAAAGATTAATACATTTAAATTATTTGGAGAATAAATCTTGTCAGGGTGAAAAAAGACTTCTGCTCTTCTTCTGAAAAAGCAGGATTAGGCAAGTCCCAGGGCCCAACCACGTGACTAGAAGGAAAACAATTTAACACTTAAGAAATCCGCAGCCCAGCACTGGGAACCAGGTAGCAGAACCTCACAGATGTATGGGGGAAAGGACTTGAAATGGCAGGCAGAGGCATTACCTTTGGACACGTCAGCCACACCGGGACAGAGGATCTCATGCATTGCATCGTGTAGAGTTTCCAAAACCTGCTCGCTCAGTTCTGACAGCTCCTGGACGTTCCCCACTCGGAAGGCCGTCGCACTGTTGGACGCGATCTTCCCAACCTCCTCAGAGTCGATGTTCCTCACCCCAACTGCAAACACTTTGACGCCTCTCTGAGTGAGTGCAAGGCTCACATCCTGAGCATCCTCCACCGACTTCCCACCTGTGATCACAAAGGCAATCTGGGGGACCCTCTGGTCCAAGCGGCTGCCCGCCTCACGCACGAAATGATGGAGCTGCAGGTGCTGGATGCCCACTCTGGTGTTGGCGTGCCGCCCTCCTTTGTAGACCACTTTATTGATTGCATCAATAATCTGCCTCTTGGAGGAAAAGTCCTTCAGGAAGAATTCATCGGTGGGATCAGAGTTGTACTGGACCAGGCCCACCTGGATAGAGTCGCCATCTTCATATACCGTGTCCACGATTCCAGAAACGAAACGGAGCACTTCCTGGAAAGTGTCTCTCCTGAAATTGATGGAACCGTCCAGCAGGAACACAATGTCTGCTTTCTTCTTCTCTGCAGGGGATCACAGTGAAGATGAGGAGGACCTCCATACTCCAGAACAAAAACAGAGTGCGTAAACTAAAATAAGACACTCCAGCAATTCATTCACAATGGAAAACTCCATGCCCTCCCACGCCTCTCCAGAGCCAGCCCCAAACAATGTTATGCTGAAAAGAGGAAGATAAAGGAATAAGGAATAAAGGAATAAGTAAAGAGAGAAGGACGCCGGGATCATAGTGAGACAACTCCTGGCTGTCCATGCACAGTGGTGTCACATCAGGAAATCCTAGCCATCCCAGGAAATCAGTGAGGACCTGGACTCAGTGACGCCAGCTGTCACAGTGCCAGCTGCCCAGACAGAGGCAGCAGAGAGAGAACAGGAGGCAGATCCCTTGGGAAAACATACTCCTGTGCTCAGGATGTCTGAACAGCCACTGTCTAGCACAGAGGACAAGGAAAGGTGTGGGTGGTGGTGGCACCTGATTTGCTCCTGGCAGCCCCACTGGTAAGGGCTAGGGACACAGGAAAGAAGCCACTGCAGGTGCAGGACTCTGAGGGTCACCTTGGTCCAAGGAAGGTTTGCCTAGGCCATGGTGAGCCTGACTACAAAGCCATGCCCAGCAAGGGTGGGCCGCTGGCCTCAGAGATGCCACCCTAGTCCGACAGCCAGCAGGTGCGGTGTACCTCGGCACCTTTGTGTATTTGTAGTGGCACCACAGTTCACCTTGAGAGCAGTGGGAGGTCACGGGCCAGTGAGTGCTTCAGGGGACACATTTCCCTCTTTAATATCATCTGAACTACTTTTCCAGTCTTTAACTTCTAACATTATCTACAGCGAGTTATTACACAGAATGCTGGTTATATGCAAATTTTTGACAGTCCACTCTGTAATCAGGTGCCACACAGCTCATACCTGGCCTTGAAGGAGGAGGAGTGAATTCTGGGGGTGCTGGGGTAGCCCCCGGGGATCCAAACGAGCCAATGACCCTCTCCTCTAGGTTGGGAAGGTCTCTGAGCTCGCGCACCGTGAAGACCAGCCTGGGGTTGTTGGTGATGGTCTGCAGCTCTGCTCTGTCAACATTCCTGCTTCCAATTCCTAAACTCACAATCCCCGAGGAACTGATGATCCGGGCAGAACCAGAAACATCATCCTGGGATTTTCCACCCAGAAGCAGGACCAGGTGTTGGGGTACCCCATCTTCTATCCGGCTGCCCGCAGACTTCACAAAGAGGTTTTTCGCCACGTACTCCAGAGCTTTGCCGGTGTTCAGTGGAGCCCCACCCCGGAACCGCAGGCGCCGTATGGCACCCAGCAGAGAAGCCTGGGTCCTGTGGGTCTTCAGGAGGAATTCAGGGAAGACCTCATTACTGAACTGCACAAGGCCAATTCTCACTTTGTTGGGGCCGATGTTGAGTCTTTGAACAATCCTAGCCACAAAGTCTCGGATGTGCACGAGGCCGTCGCCCCTAACACCGTCGGAGCTGTCGATGAGGAAGACAATGTCAGCAGCATCGCTCTCTGCAAGAGAAAGGGAAAGCAGTGCAGAGCCAGCCGGCACCGACAGCATCTGCTTGGTTCTTGAGCTTAGCATTGCGCCGCAGCTCTGCATCAGCCAGCATTAAACCTGCATCCCAGGCCGGATGTGCATCCTGGTCTGGCTTTGTGAAGGCAATCATTACAAACTTGGAACTTTTTTTTTTTTTAGTCAGAGCAATTTCCACTTCTTGAAATATTTTAAGTTTTCCAAAACTTTCTCTCTCTGAGTTGACTCTATTTTAATTTTAGCTTTGTGGTCTGGGTTAATACCAATTTTAGAAAGTGTAAGCAGCATTTAGAAAATAACTTTGGATTACAGAAACCCATGACCACCAGGGCCAGAGAGAGAGAGGAGGAGAGGGAGGGGCAAGGAGGGAGCTGAGGGCAGTGAAGATCCTTCCGGCCTTGTCCAGAGCCACTGCTCCACGGCCTGTGGATTCCTGTGTTTTATCTACAGATTAAACATTCCCTAATGCAAATATCCAAACTCCGGAATGCCCCAGTCCAGAACTTTTTCAGGGTTGACATGAAACTACATGATACCGCCCAAAGGGAAATTCTATATCATACAACTTTGCTTCATGCAGTTATTCTTTTTATTGTGTTATTCTTTTAACAGTTATTTTTTTAACTATAGGCTATGTGGATAGCCCTATAAGAAACATCAAGGAATTTCACATTTAGATTTGTGGAGCCCTCAGTATATGTATATGTAATATCCCATGGAAAGTTGGAACTTTATATCCAAAAAATCCAGAATATTTCTGATTTTGAGCATTTCAGATAAGAGAGGCCTGGCCTGAATAGTTAAATATCTTGTGAAACATGAGCCCTCTTTTCCTAATAGAATTCTAGATGTTTCTCAGGTGCTATCGATTAATTTGTTAGCACTCAACAAATACCAACTTGGCCTCTGCCTTATCCCTGGCTGGGTTCGATCAGTGGGGTCTCTGGACTCACTGTGGAATGAACCACTTACTGAGAGATAGAAAAGCAGCTGCGCAGTAGGTCAAGGCAACCCAGGGCCCCTGCTGGGCACATACACATGCACATTGTTGGCCTCATCAGGGGCACCTGCGGGTACTCCATGGGACAATGCAGGAACAGCCTGCCCAGCCACAGAGGGGAGGGGAATAGGCGAGACCACGCCCAGGGCTTCCCTTCAAGTCCTCTAGATCAGCCAAGACAGCCAGTGGCGGAGTGCCTCCACTTGTCACTCCTCCCGTCGAGGCCACAACACCACAGCTCACTCAGCACGTGCTCCCACTCCGCAAGGCTGCTTCTGTACCTTCTCAGATGCCCCGAGCTCCCGCCCACATTGCATTGAGAGACAGAGAGCACCTGGTACATCCCAGATGGTCTCTGGGGTCTCTGGCAGGTGGGCATTGGCTTGGCTGTACAGAGCAGAGGGCAACCACCCTTACAGAAAGTTAACTTATCCCAGGCAGCACGGCCTTTAGCCTGTGGATTCGTATGGAAAACACCCCGAGGGAACGGCTATTCCCACCCCAGGACCTTACCTGGCGGAGGGTAGTGGGTGCTGGACAGGATTTGCTGGATCTGTTGGGCAGTGAGGGTGGTGATGGGTGTCAGCAGCTTCTGCTCCAGGCTAGGAAGCTCCCTGAAGGTGCTAACTGAGAACACATACTCGGGACTCAGAGAGATCTTAACCAGCTCCTCCTGGTCAGCATTCCTGCCGATGGTGAAAGGGGCCACGCCAAACTGCTTCAGCTCCACAGCCGAGTCGTCCACCTCGTCACTGGACTTCCCAGCAGAGATGACCACCAGGAACTGCGGGACGCCCTCTTCTATGCGGCTGCCCAGTGGCCTCTTGAAGATGTTCCTGGACACGTACTCCAGGGCACTCCCCAAGTAGATTTGCCGGCCCCCCTTAGGCCGCAGCCGCCGCACGGCATTCTGCACCTCGTCCTTGCTGGAGTGGGCGTTGAGCAGAAACTCCACCTTGGGGTCCTCGCTGAATTGGATGACGGCCACCCGGGTGGTCTCAAAGCCCACATCCAGAGAGTCCACCAGTCTCTCAATGAGGGTGCGGATGTACTGGAACTCCGGGGAGGCGGCTTGAGACCCATCAATGAGGAAGACCACGTCCTTCTTGTCACCACCTGCCGTGAACCAGACAAGACTGTGGGAGTCACCTTGACAGGCATCAAATTCTAAGCATCAGTGAGCTACCTCTCAGGCCATCAAGGACTCTGCCTACCCAACATCCGACCCAGGTCTCTACCACCATAGTCAAAGTCCCAATCCAACGAGCAAGTCATGCAGCATGGCATCTGCATGCCAGAGAGAAGAGCAGGAGCCAGGGGAGGTGACAGAAGAGGGATCCCAAAGAAAGCAGACACCGGAAGCACTGTGTCTATACTAGTGACCACGGGCTCCAGAAGGGACAGCTACGGCAAGTGCTGCTCACAGAGGAAGGAAGCTGGAGCTAGGGTTGGGCCGCCTTGCCAGTTTGAGGGACCTGGACAAGTGCTCTTCTAGTGTGGGTGGGGAGCTACAGGTTGGGGTGGGTTCAGTGAGGCCAGGAGGAGAGGAGTTCGACAGAGTATAGATGGGCTGCAAGGACGAGCCTGCTGCTGCTAGAAAGGGCAGAGAGAGAGTCTAAAAGAGAAAAAGCAGTGCACTTGTGTCACCCCAGGGCCATCCAGCTTGGCAGAGAATGATGGGAAAAGAGGAAACAGAAAGGATGCTCTGCAGCAGCTCCCGGAAGTCCTCTCTGACTTGCTCACAGTGGGACACAAGGCCAACAGCTGAGAGCAGACTGAGAGAGGAGAGGTGTAAGGAAAGGGGACAGGAAGGGAGGGGAGGGTGGGAAGAAGAGAGTGAGCCGGCTGGGACCAAATCGCCGCAGAAGCACGGGTGAGTGTTTAAGTGAAGGCGCTGCACAGCTGGGTGTAGTGGTGACACCAGTAATCCTAGCAATCTGGGGAACTGGGACAGGGAATCACAAGTTTGATCCCTACCTAGATAACTTAGAAATTTAGTAAGACCCTGCTTCAGAATTAAAAATAAAAATAAAGGCTTGAAGATATGGTTTGGTGCAAAGGCCCTGAGTTCAACTGCCAGCACTAAAAAAAGTAAAGAGAAGAAACGGCACAGAAGGAGGATAGGATTTGAAGGGTGCCCTCAACAAACTGGGGCCTCAAGCTGAGCAGCAGTAGAGACTTGTGCCCCCGAATAAGCTTGGAAATGCTACATCTCCTTTATCTCAGATAAACACAGCACATGGGTAACAGGGATGAGGAAAAAACAAAGCAAACATTTCTTTTTTTTGAGACAAAGTCTCTCTTTGTAGTTCAGACTGGCCCTAAACTCACTATGTAGCCCAGGCTAGCCTTGAATTCACAGCAATCCTCCTGCCTCTGCCTCTTGAGTACTGGGATTGCAGGTGTGAGCCACCATTCCCAGCACTGTGGTATGTGGTAGTGATTGCTGACGGGTGTGAATCGCCACACCTGGCATTGTAGTGTGTGGTTACTGGGGATCAAACCCAGGACCTTGCACTTGCAAGACAGGCGCCGGAACCACTGAGCTAACTCCCTGGCCCAGGAAGCAAATCTGTTACATTTTGTCCCGCTCCTTCCCGGTGGGCTGCCTTCCTCACCCGGGAGACACCCGGAAATGCCCACAGGCATGCTGCTCTGTCTGCGAGAGGCTGCGTCCTGCAGTTGCCCCAGCCAGCCTCCAGGTGACGCACACCTGGCCCAGGACACTCCCTGCCTCTGCCTCACTTTTGCACACTCCCCGCTTCCAGTCTATCCCCACCCTCTCCCCCCTCTCCAAGCCATAGAACCACAAGGGACTGAGTTTATGCTGGCCTCACCGAGCACCACACGGCCCTGCCAGGTGCCTGGGAGAGCCAGCCTTGGGTACGCACTTGCCGACAGCAGTCATCTCTTAGTCGCCTTCCCTCCCAGTTGCTAGGGCTCCAATCCTTACCTGGGCCTGTCGGGGGCCGGAAAATGGGCTGCAGCTTGCTCAGCTCCTCACGGCTGAGCTGAAGCACCCTTTCAGAGATGACCTGCTGCACGGTCCTCAGCTCCCGGAAAGAGGGAATGGCCACGGCAAAGTCTGGGATGAAGGATATGTCCTGCATCTCCGAGATGTCGGCGTTCCCGATGCCGATGCCAATGGGCACTGCCCCGTCCCTCTTCAGGACCTCTGAGGGGCCTCTCACGTCATCCCCGGACCTGTCAGCCGTGAGCACGATCAGGAGCTGGGGGACTCCCTCCTCCATCCTGCTCCCAGCAGACCTGGTGAGGATGCTCCTCAGGACAAAGTTCAGGGCTGCCCCGGTGTTGCGCGTCGGCCCACCCAGCAGCGTCAGGCTGCGGATGGCGTTGATGACACCCTGCTGGTCCATGAAGGAGTTCAGGTAGAACTCGGGCCGGGTGTGGTCACTGTACTGCACCACGGCGACACGGACACGGTCGGGGCCCACATCCAGGCTCTGTACCAGCCTCTCCATGAAGTCCTTCAGCAGCGCAAAGCCACTCCTGACACCCTCAGAGCCATCGATCAGGAATACCACATCCTTCTCACCTGAAGCTGGGACAGAGATGCCACATAACTCACAAGGAATGGAAGGGTGCCACCTCCCCACCCACAGGATGGGCTGTATGGTGGCCCCCATGAAAGTCTAATTCTAAATCCCTGAATGTGAGCAAAGAGCTTCCCAGGTGGGGCCTGAAGGGTGGGACCATCCTAGATTATCCTGGGGCCCCGAAGCATTCCACTAATCACAAATGTCATGGAAATGCCATGCTGGCAACTCCCTGGGTGGGCACGAGGCTACCAGCCAGGGAACACAGGCCAAGAGGGCACGAACAATTCCCTATCCCTTCTGGAAGGAACACAGGCCTGTAGGACCTTGACTTCAGCCCAGCGAGGCTGGTTTCTGCTTCCTGACTTTTGAGTTGACTAGGGAACATACGTATTTCCATGTGAGCCACAAAATGTGTGGTTTTGGGCAGCAATGCAAAACAAATGCTCCCATTCGGGAAAAAAATAAATAACTTATTTTAGAACTTCTACATGCTGGAGCAAAATCATTAACTTCCAAAGGTAGACTAAAGAGAAGCATCGGAGTCAGCAAGGAGTGCCAGGGCATTTGCAGCAAGCATGAGTGTGAGGTGACCAGCTGCCAACCCTGGGCAGCCCAGAGATTGGGGTCCCATGTGTGGAACCAGTAACCAGGCAGACACTGCAGAATCTGGTTCCAACCAAAAGAATTGCCTGTGAACTTATTCTTTTCATTCTTTTCATCACCAATGGAAGAGTGGGAAGTGGGAAATTTGTGGTGGTGTGAGTTTACAGCTGGAAAACTTAAGACAGCCTTTAGGACAAGAACTGATCTGTCGAGCACCTTTGATTTTTAGTGAACATGGTCAGGGAAAGAACAGAACAGGGACACCTGCTTCAAACAAGGTGCTGTGGGAATAGGAAGATAAAGACTTTTAGCTGCAGGGTAACCATATTATAAGGCTTTTTACTATGCATACAATAAATAAAACTTTTTAAGAAGAGGAACTTATCTAAGGGTATTGGAATCTCTATTATGTACCTAATTATGAATGTTCTACTGCTTTTAAAAATAATCATCCAGATTCCCCTGTTTTGCCCTAGGGAAGACCTAGAAAATCTCAGCGAGAAAAGGCAACAAATGTTCTACTCCCATGGAAACCACTTCCCCACGCCCCTGGCAGGGCCCAGAGCACAGAGCCTGGCTGCACCCTACCTGGTGGCTGGCCTCCATTATACACCGATTTTAAGAGGTTCACAATCTGAGGCTGTAGGTCTCCAATCTTGGGGAGCGACTCTGCAGCCAGGATGAATGCGGGGGACAGCACAATCTGCTCCAGTTCAGCGGGATCAGCGTTCTTGACTTGGAAGATGAAAGGAACCACGCCACTCTGCTTTAGGTTCCTCGCCGGTATGTCCAGGGAATCCGATGATTTCCCCGCCACCAGCAGCACCAGGACCTGCATCACTCCGTCCTCGATGCGGCTGCCCATGGATCTCACAAAGATGTACCTCTGAGCATAGTCCAGGGCGTAGCCCAGGTTCAGCGCCTTGCCCGTCTTAATCTTCATCCTCTTCACCTGGTTCAGGATCTCTGGCTTGGTCATGTGCTGGTTGAACTGCGACTCCAGCTTGACATTGTCGCTGTACTGAGCCACAGCGACCCGGATCCCATCGGGCTTCACGTCCAGCTCATCGATGATCTTGTAGAGAAAGTCGCGGACGGCGGGGAACTGGCCCATGAGGTTGGCAGAGCCATCAAAGAGGAACAGGATGTCTCTCTTGCTCTCTGCAAGGAAGGTAGAGGGGGACACAGTGAGCGGAGACCTCAACACATGCTGGACACTGGGAATCCAGGAGCGGCACCCAAGAGCCACTGGGCCAGCTGGGACAGGAGACTACCACTCACTGGCATGGGCTGGTTCACAGCAGGGCCTGTCTGTGCCCAGTGTCTCAGTTCTCTGCCAAGCCAGCCCCTGGAAGCTCTGCTAGGCTCAGCCCAACAAGTGCATTTTGACTTTGCTCTAAATAAAACCAGCGACAATGGAGTCTTTATTGGCCTTTTGCTAAAACTCCGACTTCAGTCTCTGGTGACAGAGGCCAAGGTGGATAACTGCCCAAGACCTGGATGTTGTTCTACCTGGACCTCGGGGTCTGCGAGGCAACGAGTGGAAACCCAGAACAGCCCTGGCCACATGTGTTGGACCAACCAGCGCTCTACAGTCCACTGCAGCCAGAGAAGACTTGAGGACAGCCTGGAGGAGGCCACAGGCCATCGTGGAAGCAGCAGGGCCATTCCATTCAAGCAGACCCTAGGCCCATTTCGGACAGTTTTCCCGGGATGACCTTGTCACTATCTGTGACACCAGCAAGCTAATGACTCTGGGGCATCCCTATCTCAGTGACACAATAATAGCAGCGATAATGGGGCTTCCTTGGGAAACCATCCCACTGCTACATAAGGTGGATGGATGGTTTTTAGCTACAGTAGAGTCTGAACATAAAAATTTCAAATAAAGAAAATAATTTTGATTTTTGGATGCGGTCGGCACATACCGCTCTCATATCCTGGATTTAACTCAGAATCAGTGGAGCCTAGATAGCTTCTAAACAAAGAAAGGGAGCCACAGCTCGGCAAGTCTCAAGTGAGGCGTTCCACATGTGTTAGCAAACACCCTTCAGACTCTGACGGGCAGGCACAGTATCTTAAATCCCTGTCCGAAACAGGTCCACCAGCGTGAGCCATGAATCTATCCATGTGGCCCCCTGGCTGCTGTATTCAGACCAACACAGGTCAGGAAGGTTCAGGGACCCAGACGGGCAAGGGACCCTCGTGGCAGGGGCTTTACCTGGCTGGGCGAGTGGCATTTCCTCCACACCTCCGCTAACATAAGTGGTTAGGGGCTGAATCAGCTGCTGCGGCAGAGCTGGCAGGGAGCTGAAATCGTCCATGAGGTACACCAGGCTCGGGTTAAAGGCGATCTGCTCAAGCTCGGCCTTACTCGCCTGGCTGGCCCCCACGCAAAAGGTCAGGATGCCTGCTCTTGTCAGCTGGTTGGCAGCTTGCAAATAGGAGTCCTGAGACTGCCCAGCCGTGAGCAGGAGCAGCAGCTGCGGCACGTGTTCGCGGATCCTGCTGCCACCAGCCTCAGTGAAGTGGTTGGCGTGGACATAGCCGAGGGCTGAGCCCATGTTCAGGCCCGAGCCTCCCCGCAGCTGCAAGCGCCGCAGGTGAGCAAGCAGCTGGGCCTTGGTCTGGTATGTGTCTAGCGAGAACTCTGTCACGGGAGTGTCACTAAATTGCACTAAACCAACACGGATGTTGTCACTTCCAACATCAAGGCTGTTAACTAGGTTCATTACAAAGTCTCGCACGTAAGGGAAATTGGTTTTTCCAACGTTGACTGATCCATCCAAAAGGAAGATGATATCCCTTTTGTTTACGCGAACTGCAGTGAAGCACAGAGAACAAAGTGAGACACACGGACGCACATCCAAGACTCCATGCGTGCTGGCACCGCAGCACGCATGCCCACATGGGGAGGTGAAAGGAGGCGATGTGGCAAAGCATGTCCGGCTCATAAAAATATGGCAGCGGCTACATATTTTCCTCTCGCAGTGGCTGGTACTGGCCAGGAATGCAACACCGACTCAGCTCACAGACAGGACAGTGCCAAAGTTAGAATGCTTGCAACCAACACGACCACAGGATCCCGGAATGCAACTTGCTTCCCTGGAAACACACTGTGCAAGGTGCTGGCCTTTCTGTGTCACCCTTCTACCCACCCCCACAGCCGCCCCGCGCCTGAGCCCTGTGTGCACTGAGGGGAGCTTTCTGAGGGCAGCTTGGAACAACTGGAAGAAGCCTGTTCTCATCCGGAAAACTCCCCGAAGCAAGCCCTGCTGACTTCTGCCTGCTTCCCTCCTCCTGTGGGCCCGGCCCAGGCTTTGAGCTCTTGGTCCAAAGGACAATGGCAGCATCAGGAGTGACCAGGAAAGCACAGAGACTACTCGCCATACTTGGCTGGCAGGATCCATGTAACGAATGAAAACTCTAATTCTCAGTTCAGAGCACCCCAGCCTCATCATCTCTGTGGGTTCCACATCTGCAGATTCAACTCACACCAGCTCAGAACGACTTGGGAAAAGTTAGATCTGTCCTGAACTCGAGCAGGCTTCTGTGCTCAGCATCGCTCTGTAAATGGCACAGTATAGTTGATATGCAGCATTTGTACCACACCAGGTAATGTAATTAACCCACGGAGATACGGAATGTGCAGGAGGGTATTCACAGGTAGCCCTGTGTGAACACTACATCCTTCCATACAGGGCAGAGCAGCCATGGATTTTTGTATCCGTGGGAATCCTGGATCCCCTCACCCATGGACACAGGGATGACTGTTTTTCCCTAACATGCTTCACATGTGCCTTTAAAATCATATTTCCCACCTATGTATGGCTGTTTACATCTGTAACCTCTGCACTCAGCAGGCTGAGTCAAGAAGATTTATGTTCAAGGACAGCCTAGGCTATACAGCAAAATCCTACCTCCTAAAAACAAAAACCAGAAAATAAAGTACTTCTTGTTTTTCCCTCTGGTATCACTATAATTTACACTAATTTTATCCTGTTTATGAAGTTGAACTTTGACTATAAAAGATGCATTAGAGGTCTTAAGAAGAGGGAGAGAGACAGAGAGACTTTGAGAGCATCTAAACCCAGAGAGTTTTAGTGAAAGGAAGCAGACAGCTAAGCAGGAGGGCATGCACCAGGGCACGCAGAAAGCCTTGCTCCGTGATATTCATCTTCTCTTCATTGTGGATAGAGAACTGCATTTATCTTGTTGACAGGGAGAGAATTTCACAGTGTCTGAAAAACACCTCTCCCTGGAAATCCTATGCTGCCCAGGAGCAGAAGACCCAGGTCAGTCCTCACACCACCCCTCATCTTGCCTTCCCGCTGAAGGCTGCTGCACCCCACGGGGCAGGTGGGGCTGAGCAGGAGCCTAGTCCCCAGGCCACAATGCAATGTGGCACTGGGACAGAGGACAAGGACAGGGTCACACTGTGTGGTATCTCAGAACCTATGGTTCTTGATAGGGGAAAGGAAAGCCTGAAGTCAGTCCCATGTCTGGTGCTATTTCCAGCATGAAACAGTTGTGTTAGCCACATACCCAGCCTGCCTCACTGTTTTATTTCCCATAGCCCTCCTGCACGGGTGGCCACACCCCATACCTTCAGTGGTTCCTGAGAGGGTCTTGAGGGGCGAGAGCAAGCCGGGCAGAATGCCTTGCAAGGGAGCCGCTCGGAACTCGGCAGGGATGAACACCAGCGAGGAGTCAAAAGCGATCTCTTCCAGCTCAGCCTGATCGGCGACCTTGTTGCCAATAGCAAAGGCCATGATGCCGCTTCTCTTGAGCTCCTGCGCAGGCTGGCTGATGGCATCAAAGGACTTACCACCTGTGACCAGCACCAGGAGCATAGGCACCCCCTCAGCAGCCCGGGAGCCGACTGCACTACTGAACAGGTTGTTGCGAGCGAAGTCCAGGGCATAGCCCATGTTCAGGGCTGGGCCCTCGATGGACTTCATTCTCCGAACGGCGCTTACAGCTTCCCTTTTGCTGGGGTAGGTATTGAAATAGAACTCGGGCTTGACGGTGTCTGCGTACTGAGCCACTGCCACTTGGATGAGGTCCGCTCCGATATCCAGCCTCTGCACGACTTTGGCAATGAAGTCTCGGATGGCATTGAAGTTGGCCAGCCCCAGTCTGGATGAGCCATCCACGAGGAAGACTATGTCCCTCTTGTTGACTTCGATGACTGTGGGTAGCAACACACAAAGGTGAGTAGCATGGCCTACCGCTCACCTTCACCCCAGCTCACACAGCAACTCTACCTAGGGATGCCCCTTTTGCTCTCATCCACGTGGCACCAGGGGCACCCATGACACCCATCATGGCACTCACTCATGCCATCTGCATCCTTGCCTACTGGATGGCATCAGGCTACGTCCCACCCTGCTTCCTCTGATCCTTTTCACAAAATAGTTGCACAAAAACTTAGTTTTAGCACCATTGGCTTAGTGTGCTGTCACTAAGAGGGTAGTCAGTTCTTTTCTGCCACAGATATAACTTGACCAGAAGGAAGCTATAGTTTGACAAATTAGAAAAGCAGCCTATTCTGAGCAGCCCTGAGGATATGATCTTGATTTCAAAATCAGACGTAGTCAAGTATAAAAGCGGAAAGAGTACAAGCACCCTCTTCTCTTCACTCCTATATTCTGTGGCTTCTGTTTTCTTAGGGATTTCTTTTTTGTACCAGGAATCAAACTCAAGACCTTGAGCTACATCTCCTGCCCTACTGGATTTTTTTTTCTGTGAAAAAAATAACCCAAGGTCATAAGAGTCATCATTTAAAAAAAGAAAGTCAGCCATGTCACAGCTAGCCTGTGCCACCAAGTTTTTCACTTCAGAGGCCTGCACAGTAACGGTTCTAAGAACCAGGTGAGTCTCCATGATAATTCACAGAAAAATCACACTAAACACGTCTGCACAAGGTCGCTGCCTTAGTCGTGTGTTCTCTTTCCCAGTGTTGTCCTGCAATGCACATGATCTTCTCCTGTGGTGAGGACAAAGAAATGTCCTGGATCACGGTGCCCAAGCCACACCCCGAGAAGCCTTCTAAGACGGAAGTGAACCCAGGTGGCTGAGTCTGCAACAGCTTCAGCAGACAGCTACGGAGCAAGTAGATTCTGCAACACCCAGCGGAGGAAAGAAAGCCTTAGATAGAGGTAAGGAGAGTCTCCTAAGAACGGAGCCTCCCTCTTCACTGCGATCTAATCATGGCTCCCCCCACCCATGAAGGCTGGAGGCTGGGAGCATGGGGCTGGACCAGTCACTGGCTTGGGAGTGAAGCGAGCATTGTGCACAAGTGCCCCTCCTTCACGCCTTTCAGCACCAAGAGGAAAGCTGTGTTCTCACAGGAGGATGATGTCTCCTACACCGATGTCCTAATCCAGTTGCTTAGTTACCACCAGTGGGTGCCCAGCTTCTCTGCACTATTGCCAGGACTGGTCAAGCTTATGGATGCCCACCCAGGTTTGCTGTCCTTCCTTCAGCTTAGAATTCACTGTCTCTCTGGGCCAAACCTTTGACTTTGATTTAAAATATCTTTACAGATAATCCTGAACGTGTGGATGGCTGGCAGACTTCTCACGCCCACCTGTCATTAGGATGATCCATCGACACACGTGTGTCAGCATTCACATACACCCCATGCATGAGGCACTGGGTCTTCTGTGTCCCATACGTGTCTACCACCCACATCACATGCAGCAGATGAAGACAGCCCTGTGGTCACCTGTGCTTCACAGGCATCACACTAACTTACTCTTCCTGATTTCCAGCAGAGCGTGTGCCTCGGGTGGGAGGAGGTGACTGCCATACTCACCCTCCCCAGACCCAACACTTCCTGCTGTCATGCTGCTGTGCATCCTACCAGGGAGCCCTGGGAAGGACAGGTGGCCAGTTCAGTGCACACGGAATCCCAGTGAGCTCCATGTGGACCCACCATGGGTGGATCGCCTGGTCCTCATCCCACCCAGCTTTGCAGCACCTGGTCCCTGTGCATCTCTCCTCCCTGAGGCACAAGCTCCTCTCCGGGGTTCTCACCCTCCGTTCTCCTCTTGTGTCTCCCACACAATCGAGCTGGCCTCCTCAGGCCCATCCCAGGACCTATCTCTCCTCACCCACCCCATCATGCAGCCACTACCCTGAGACCCTGCTGTTCTCCCACCACACGCTCTGCAGACCCCCCTCTGAACCCAGATGTGCCTCAGTCCCAAATACCCAAGCTCGCCCCAGACTCCACACCCCCTCCCAGCCGTTCCTCCAGTCTCTCACATACGGAGTGAGACTAGACCTTTCTCCACAGTCCCTGGCACCCAGCCTGCTGCTTCCAGAGTGTTCCTGGAAGGGGCCATGCTTGAAACACTCTTCCCTGCATCCTGAGCTTTTCTCCACCCTGCAGCTTCTCCGCCAGGGCCTGAGCCCCAGCCCACATTCTCTGCCACACAGAGCTCGAGTAACTTATCACACTGTAGGAATGTCTCACTTGCTCATTTGTTTACATTTTCATTATCCATCTTCCCATGGAGCTGTAAGAGACAAGGAGTCTCATCCGTGTCTCCAGCACTTGGCGTGGTGCCTGTATACACCAGACAGTCAAGAATATCTGATGAATATTTACAAATTAATCACAAAGACTAAAGATCATGTTTATAAAGGACTTAAACTCTAGCTAGAGAAAATCTGAAATGAGAGTAATATGCTGCCTGTTTAGTAAAAATGTTGAACCTTCTCCAGAACAAAAATATTCTCATCTAGTGCGATTCCTTTGCTAGAACATCAGGAGTTAGAGCTCAGAGAGGTTATATGACCTGCCACAATCATGTCACTTGTCAACAGAAGATCCAGAACCAGGAGCCAGATCAGCCAACTACAGCCAGGCACTTCTGCTGCCTTACAAAAACTAGGAAAATCATTTACTTCCAGAGACAACTCAGAAGGCAGCAGAGTGTCACTTGACTGTTTCCTTAATTGTCACGGCCACAAAATGGCACTCAAGGAAACCAGCCAAGGAGCTCAAAGCAGCAGGTAGGCGGGGCCTGCAGCCCGCACAGGCGCTGCTTCTCTCTGTCCATTTCTGCTTGAACTTCCACCTCTCTCTCACCTTTCCAGAAGGAGAGGAAAGCTAGGACCTGAATGAGCCAGCTAAAGCCATGCCACATTGGGTTTTGTGATCAGAGTGCTAAGGGGAGCCGTCGCTGGAAAGAAATCCTCATACACTCTCTGATAGCGTTCCCTGACATGGGCTGATGTCCAGACTTACACCTGAGTTTTGTGTCTATGGTTGTCATGACAACACAAGCCCTGCCTGGAAGCCATTTGCAGGAAGTTAGGCCATCTGCCCTTGAATTTCACAACCTCCTAGTGCCTTTTTGCTTATGTAATTCCTGGACCTACTGATTAGCAGAGTGCTGTGAAATAGAGATCAGTTCCTCACAGAAGCCAACATAGAAGCTTTCACTTAAGCCTTTAAAATGTTTCCTTCTTGATTTCATACAATGGCTTATTTTAAAATTGTCACTCCTTTTTCAAAATAAAACTAATCTTATGGCAATGGATGAAACAGTACTTTCTTATAATAATTATTCATTAGTCCCAGTGCCTTTACTTAGAAAGCAAGCACAAATGAGCTATGAAAATGTGTGCCTCTACAGAAGAAAATGTAACCGACTGGCTGCAGGTGTTGTCCAGTCTCACATGAATCTGGTCCATTTGCTGATGTCCTTGCAGCCTACACTCTGATGAGGCCCTGGAAGGGCAGAAGAGGACAGGGTGTTAGATTCCACCGGACCGCGAACTGTGAGAACTGGCCTTGTTAGAGCGGCACACAGTGTGCAGACAACACTGCGAAGTGAGTTAGGCGTTTCTAGAAACTATGGAGGGCTCCTGTGTCCCTGACTTCCTGAAGGCAACCCAATGAGCTCAAGCACGGCCATGCAATTGACACAGTCCTAAAAGTAATTGCGCCTCTGTCTGTGGAGGGTGGTGGGACAACCTGTGCATTTCTGACAACTCTCCCATCTCCATGACTTTTTAAACCACGTTACTTGGGTGACTCTTGGTTCTGGGACTCTAATTAATTCCAGCTGGCAGTGTTGCTAAACACTGTGCGTGTGAGTACACATCAGTCTTCCCACTCAGAAAAGTTACTCTTAGACATGAAAGTCACAAGAAAAAACATCCTATAAACATTTCTTCAAGAGCAAGTGCTCGTCTGTCTCTTAGCTTCAAAATGTATGTACCTCTCATAGCCCCGCCTAGACGGACTTCTAGGACACAACTCTCTCCTCACTGTGTTTGGGGAAAGACTGTACATGCTTCCCACGTGCTGCTCTGCAGGTCAGTGTCATTACCCTGGAATACTTCCTCAGAGTTGTAATGAGCCCTCAAATCCATCTCTAGAATGGCTGAATTATAAACAGATAATATAATGATGTTCACACACCTCTCAAAGCCACAGGTTTGTTGAGGGAGCCTGAAAACATACTTTTCCATGATTCATACTCTAATGGGAGCTTCTCCTACTCTTGTTGGTCATGAGGATTTGGAAACGCCACAGTGATCACAAATATCACATCCAGGAGCCAGTTTATCACAGAAAGGCCGGACCACATGTACTTACAGGTTTTCCTGAGGTGAGTCTCCCTGATGCCCACCTTACTTTTACACAATCCAACACACACATACCCCACTCCACAGATGGTGAGAAGAGCATACGTACCTTGTGTGACAATGGTCGGCGGCTGTAACAGAATGTGTCTTTGAGCCACAGCAATAATGTACTGCAGTAATTGCTCCTGGAGGTCCCCAAAGCTACGGAATTCTGAGAGCATAAACAACAGGCTGTCCTCGGTAGCTATGTGCTGCAGCTCTGCCCTGGAGGCTGCTTGGATTCCAAGGCCGAATGAGAACACACTAGCCTTCTTCAGGGCTACCACACTATCTTGGATCTCATCACTAGAAGGCCCAGAACTTATGAGGACCAGCACCTGAGGGACCCCTTCCTCTACTCTGCTGCCCCCTGCCTGGGTGAAGTGATTCTCCACCACAAAGTCAAGCGCCTGGCCGATGTTAGCCAACTCCCCGCCAGTAAACTTGAGGTCTTTCACTGCAGCTAGAACGTGAGCCTTGGAAGAGTAGGTATCCAAGGAAAACACGGTTTTTGGCTCATCACTATACTCTACCACCCCCACTCGGATCTGCTGGAGTCCAATTGAGAGTCTGTCAAGGAGATTTACAAGGAAGTCGAGAATGATTGCGAAATGGGAACTTCCGGTGTAGTTTGATCCATCAATTAGGAAAATAATGTCAGCAGAGTCTTGTGCTTTAAAAGAAAGAAATGCAAAAATTGTGAAAGCGTTAGAACAAGTGATCACATGCATCATTCAGTGTTCTGACATGTTTCTTTGGAAACCTATAAGAAACACGAAATATGCACAAAACACAATGTTGATTAAGGAACGTGAAATTCTTTTTCAGTTCTGCATTCTGAATGGATAAGAGGCAACTTTTTAGAAATTATGGCCTGAGGTGAGGTATTGATATCAAATTTTCAGTTTTTCCAACTTTACAGTTAAATTTCAAAACATCATATGCACTTTTCTGAGGGGGAAATGTCAGCTACATATTCTGAAGGTTTCTACTGAATTAGAGAGGGAAATGGGTCTGTTACCATATCTACAGGAGAAAATAAATGTATAGATTAATACAAATCCAAAGATGGTGTTGAATTTTGGGTCATTTCTCCTGCCTGTCCAAGTTATCATGAGAATTTTTTACAAGATCCAGATCCACAGCTTAGTGACTCCTCACCACAGAATGTCACTTGATTCCTTAAGTTGCTGTTGTCCTTTTATTACTTCCTTAAAACCCAAAATGGCTGAGCACATGCACCTTTGGGAATCAGAACTCAAACTTCAGTTTTCATTCTGAAACACTTGGAGGAATTTTTGGTTCAATCTTTTCTTTTTACATGCTGTTAAGTCATGTGAACCGGAATGCAGGTCTGGGAAGGGACAGGATGTTTTTTATTTATTGCTTTCACCCTTGCCTCTGTATTCAGTCATAAAATGCAGAACAATGTTAAGCAGAGTGATATGAAACCAGTCATGACATAATTATCCAAGCTTATTTTTATGACATCCTGAACAGATTAGCAGGACCTTGAGCACCAAGGACAGAAGAAAGGCTGCCTGCGCTGCCCGTTCCTCCTTGTAATGGTGAACATGAACTGTCCATTCAGCTACCAAGAGTGAGGTTTACACAAGCTCTACACAGCAAGGGTGATCCAGGAGTCTACGGCCAGGGCAGGAAATTCCCAAAGCTCAGTTCGGACACTCAGGTCAAATTGGCTTAAAATGACAAAAAAAAGTCAAATGATTCCTAATGGCTATTTTTAATACCTTAACTGTGTGCCAGGGAGAAGAAGAGACTTGTGCAAAACTTCTGTAGTTGTAAAAAGCTCTACTTAGTCAATATTTAGGTAGAACTATTCATTCTGATCTTCAGGCCAAGGAAGATTTTCTATCTAAGGTTTTTTTTTTTTATGCTAGCTAAATTGTTTTTAGTTTCACTATGGAAAACAATCCAATATCCTCTTATAAAACTCAAGGCTTTTGCTCTGGAGAAGGGATTTCTTGCACAAGCCGCCCCTATGGGAGGGCTGCTCTCTCTCTCCTTCTAAATACACATCAGCCCACGCAGCTTTGCCAGTTAACTCCTTATAGAGGGGTGGCGGTAAACTGGGAGATATTACTATCTCAGTCCTCCTCAGAAGATAGAAGGATGATTGTTTTGCTATAGTAATTAAGATCATGGGATTTTCATAATCATTGAACAAACTTTCCGAATAAGACTGGGTCTTTGCCCTGCACTCCAAAGTCTCTGCCACTCTCCAGAGCCCAGAAGCAGGCCACAGCAATGTACACCTTGCACGTGAGATGGAGGCTGTGCAAACCAATCACAAAACTCCTCCGGGTTCCAGGCCTGTGCCAGTGAATTAGCTACAATTGCCACGGCCAAGAGAAAAGATACATAATCACAGCAGGACACTATTCCTTCCTTATTAATTAATTAGCTTTGAGTTGCAGTTTAGAATAGCATAAGCAAGATAAATGAACCGTGAAGAGAAGTCTGTGAACATTTCTAAGTGGCTGAATCTCAACAACAGCACGTCATAAAAACACATTGGATAATTTGTCATCACCGAATAAAAACACCTTCGTTTTCCACATACAATCATGAGACACATAGAGCATGCTTTGTTATCCAGGACAGCCGAAGCCTGGCGAGGACTGGGGCGCTGCGGGCTGTGGCACACAGCAGGCAAACCAAGGGCATATTCCCTGCAAGACAGCAGATCTACCTGCACCATGAGAGGTGAGAGGGCTTGGGTTTCCATTCAGGGGCTTGTGCGTCACACACTCTGTGGCATTTTCTATGGAAAAGTGTCCCAGGACCCAAAGAAAACCCTCGGCTCTCTGAGCAACACTGGAAATGCTACTGTCTTGAGAACAATAGGATGCTCCCTTTGTCAAGAAAAATAGCCCGTTCTCATTTCCTATGCAAAACACAAACTTGGAGGCATGATTCACAAATTTTGGTTTGTTTGTGTGTTTGTTTCCAGTATGAGAGATGGAACTCAGGGCCTTGGGCTTGCAAGGCAGGCGTGGCTCCACAGAAATAAATATCTGACCTGGCAATTCACAAATTTTGGAAATCTTAATATTTCATAGAAACAAAATAACATGTATGGTGAAATCATATTGTTTTTAACTTTCTCCTTTCTTCTCTTTCTTTCTTTTTTTCTTTCTTTTATTCTTTCTTTCTTTCAAGACAGTCTTCTATATAGTTCAAGCTGGCTTTGGACTCACTGATGGAATGAAAGGTTTGTACCACTACACCTGGCTTAGCTTTCATTTTAGAATAATGATTTTATATCTTAGTTATCTCTGCTTTAAAAGAAGTGATAAAGAGGTTTTTAAAAAAACACAACCACCAGAGATTGGTAACTTAAGCAGAGTCTCACAGGCAGGCAATGACTAATGTCCTAGATGTAACAAGCCCTCCTTTCATGACTGAGAGGCCCCTGCAGGTAGAAGCACCCTGCTATACAGGTATGGGAGACAAGGCCTAACTTCTCAGCATCTCTCCCAGACACTCACAGAGCCTCCTGAAAAACCCAAAGCAAAGCCTTGCCAAGCTGGTCCTTTTTCACGTGTACCTTGCTGAATTCTGTTGCTGTGGGACACACAGTGGGACATGCCGCCAGAGGGATGGCACCGTGCAGTTAATCAGAAGAGACACAAACAGATTCATACTCCACCCTGGTGCTGCTAGTGGCTCTGACACTAGAACACAGAGATGCTTTCTTGGCATAAAAACAAAGGTTTTGTCACCTGTGTGGGAAGGCACAAGGCCTGTAGACTCACTTCACCTTCATGATGTGAGCTTGAGTGTGTCTATTTATCTAACAGCTAAATATGAAGGCAAATTCATCCATTCCTTTTCTCAAGTTGGCCAAGATATACGTAACAAGAATGGTGTTTGGGGTGGGGATTTAGCTCAGTGGTTCTGGCGCCTGTCTTGCAAGCGTAAGGACCCTGGTTCGATCCCTGGTAACCACATACAATACTGGGCATGGAGACTCACCCCCAGCAGCAACCAGTACCACATTCCAGTGCCGGGCATGGTGGCTCACACCTGTAATCCCAGCACTCGGGAGGCAGAGGCAGGAGGATTTCTGTGATATGAGTCTGAAGCTGAGCACAGGGCCAGCCTAAACTACAAAGCAAGACCTTGTCTCAAAAAAAAAAAAAAAAAAAAAAAAGAATGGTGTTTACCCACAGCCTTCTGTGGCTTCAGAAAGTCAAGATGTAGCTAATAGGAGATGCCCATTAGCAGTCATCTCGGGCAGCGCTAGGTATCATCGCAGGCCTGTAGCTGCTCCTGGGCATGATGGGGCCCACACCACACTCCAGGAGATGATCAAAAACATCTCCAAGCACTCCACCTCCCAGGCCCTCTCTGGCCACCTTCTTTATCAAGGTGATCAATGCCAACCCCTTTGAGCTTTCCCAGATTCCTTCTTGTCCACCTCACATTTCAAGACACAGGTCTTCCTGCCATCTTGGAGGACCCTTCTCCTCTCATCTCAGCTTTCCATAACTCACTGTGCTTCGAAGTGACCCAGGTACAGTTGCCAAGTGACCGTAGGCTGATACACTATGGCAGGTTTTTCTCCGTCCTACGCACAAGGGGTGAAGCTCAGCCCTGGACACTCATCCTGACTGCTACACTGCAGGACTCATCAAATGCCCTGGCTTCGGTGTCATAGGCACTGTATGTGTAGGGAGGCTGATAGCAGAGCCGTCAGTGCTCAGCTGGTAGGACCCATGAGCAGTCCAGACCCCTGTTCCATGCCAGCTCCCTCACCAGCTACCCATCACCAGCTGCCTCCACTACAGGACTCCATTCTCTCCAGACTCAGACTTGACTACATCTCAGCTTTCTCACCATTGATTCTATCAGTGCTCTGAAGCAAATTCCACAGAATGGGGAAGAGGAATTCTGTGCCCCTCTGCTGGTCACAGAAGTGGACACCATTGTCCTCTTTTCCCCTAAAGCATGTGAAGCCTTCACAGAAGGAAGGAGGCCCCTGTACCACCAGCAGATGAAAGGGATCACTGGATGCCCACCTCACAGGCAGAGGGTTTCCTTCGTAAGGAAGGGATCACTCACACCAGAACGTGGCTTTCAGAGCGAAGGTTCTAGCTCTTTTCAGAGCCAAACTCTCTTTCAGACATAAGCGCATTCTGGGTTTGAGAAGGAGACCACTGAAGGACTTCAAACCTTTGTTTTTAAACCTGTGAAAACTCATCTCTTCTCTAAGCCCCACCCTCTCTTAGCCACACTGTTGCTCTAAGGCCAGCAGGCGCCAAGCTTGTCTATCTGCACAGAGCAGCGCAGCAGGGAGCAGCGTGGCAAGGGAGCCATTACCTGTGAGGTCTTTAAGTGTTTCCGTGTCCCCAGCCCTTGCAGGACGCACGGATGAACGCACACAGGACACTAAGTTTCCTACTATGTCATGAAGGGAGGTAAAGTTCTCTAGGTTGAAAACATGCGTATTGAGCGGTTCACTTGCTATTTCTCTTAAGGCTCCTTCATCTGCATCCTCAACTCCAACTGCAAACACGTTAAGGTCAGCGGCCTTAAGTCCCTCTGAGGGCAGAGCATCCTCCGAGTGTCCATTGGTTAACACTATGATAACCTGGGAGACTCCGGCCCCGGCCCGGCTTCCAGCAGCCTCAGTGAGATGCTTCTGAATTATGTACTCTAATCCTTTTCCGGTCTGATTGCTGGCCCCAAGATAAGACATGTTGGAAATATGGGAAAGGACTTCTTGCTTAGTATGGTACGTATTGAGCAGGAACTCAGTATGTGGGTCTCCGTTGAACCGGACCAAAGCAAAATGGAAATCGTTTTCTCCCACAGCTAAAGATTCTATAACATCATATAGAAATTCTCGAACAAGCTGGAAATGTTCCTTTGCAATGCTCCAAGAGGAATCCACTAGAAATATTATATCGGCAGCGGCACCATTTTTGACATCTTTAAAAAAAGACATTGGTTTAGATTTTCTACTGTTCAAGGAATCACTTCTTCCAATGCAGAAGCTTCCTACACAAACTCAGCTTATTCTTTTTTCATAAATATTCACACTTTGCGTGCAAGGTAGACGGGAAGGCTGACTTACCTGAGGGCAGGGCCCAGCACAAGGACCCATCAGTGGGCCATGCTCAGCCATGGCCCAAGTTCCAGGCTTGGTGACCACCACTCAGGGGCCGGAATGTGCTTCAGAACAGGAGAGAACTCCTGGGGTGTCTGGGACTCAAGCAGGATGCTTTGTTGCAGTCTGACCCCCAAGACCCACTGGACCAGAACAAGGGGTTCTCATTCCCCGTTTCGGTCCGTCATCCCAGAAGCTCACTCTCCAGCGCAGGGTATGACACTGTGCCTCAGCAGGAGGGAAACCTGAAACTGCTGCCATATTCAAGAGCTAACCTCAAAGACTTTGCATAATTTTCAAGAAACATAAATATAATAAGTACATCTTCTACAAAGAAGACCTGTATGAATGTTAAGTGGAGAAGTCTCATCTGGCCCTGATTTTTGAGCAAACTTTGTTTCTAACTACACATTACTGCCTGGTTTTCAGAGCCAGAAGAGTCTTCATAGACTCTGGGTAGAGCCGATCTCACCCCAGATGTGCTGGGCCCTACACAGATGCTTGAGAGCAGGCCATCAGTGCCAGAAGGAGCCCTCCAGCACCTCGGCCTGGGCTGGCTCCAGGACTCTACTTACCTTGGGCCAATCTGAAGTCCCAACCCAGTTCCTGTGCCATTACACCCCCTGTGGGGCAGCCCAGCAGGCTGGGGGAAGCTCCACAGAGGCCCCGCTCTCCAGGCACAGGAAAGGGACTCACATCAACTCCCCTGCACCACATTAAGCTTCTCTCCTTTCCCTGAAACTTCAAAAACAAATCCACTCCATGGTGCTGAAGATTTATGGCCTAAAAATCAAAGAATTCTACTCCTTTTTATAAAATTAGAACGTTTCTGGATCTTACCTGGTGGTTGTTGGGCATACGTCATGGAGAAGCCTAAGAGGAAGAGGCAAAAGGTGGCCACCAAAGGCACGTGTCGGTGTTCCCTCATCCTGAATTTGTCTAAGCACCAAGTATGAACCTGAAAAAGAAACGGGGCAGAAGACAGTGGTCACTCTTACAGTGCAGGAGTCCACAAAAGGAGATGCTTCCTGTGTCTATTTTAGGCTTTTGATGCAACTCTTGCCTGAGTCACTCTTTCAACCTGTGTCAAATAGACAAATTAAAAAAAAAAAAACAAGTAGATAAGTGTGTTGGGTGGATGGATGGATGATAATTAGTCAGATAGATGATAAATGAGCAATGATAGATAGATGACAGGGGTTTTTTGTTTTGTTTTGTTTTTTGTTTTTTTGGGGGGGGGGTTTGGTACTGGGCACCAAAATCAGGACCTCATGCTTATCAGGTAGGTGCTGTACCACTGTGTTAAGTCACTGGCCTGAAAGATGACAGACAGACAAATAGATAAATGATAAAGGGATGATAGATAGAAAAAATTGCATGCAGTCATATGTCATGTGAAGACATTTTACTTAGTGACAGATGCAACATATAAAGCTGAACCCAGAACATTACATCACCTAGTAATATCATAGCCATCTAATTGTGTGAGTGCACTTTATGATGTTCACATAATGACAAATATCACAACTTAGCATTCCTCTGAATGTATCCTGATCAATGACATTTGACAGAAGGTACATGCATACACACAAATACATATGTAAGTATGCACACATAAGAAAGAGAGGAAAGGAGAAGAAAGGAAGAAGGCAGGGACCGAGGGTACTAGGATCAAGGGTGTGCAGACTTCCTACCCCCAAGTAGTAGGAATAAAATGAAAGGGATAGGAAGAAGCTGCTCAGGCCTCTTGTTTGCTTTGCTACTTCTGCCCACCATAAGCCGTTTCTCCTCAGCAACACAACCCTGGCTCGCAGCCAGCTGGCCATGGCCTGAAACCTCCACACACTGTGTGTTAAACAATCCTTTCCTCCCTTAACTTGGGGTGTCAAGTGTTTTGTCTCAGCAATGAGAAAATAACTAAGATAGACATTCATAACAAATTCCCCACAATCTGAAAACATCCCTTTCTCTACTAAATATCTAAAGAACTAAAGCTCTGTGCCTGCCGTGAGGAAGTCTCAGGTACACACATGAGAATTTTTGAATCTACGGACTGTTACTCTGACTGCACCTAAGTCCTTGCAGTTAAACCTTCTTGTTTTCCACACCAAGGCAGCCCTCAGTCTGGGATGGCCCATTCCTGAGTGATGAGCAGAGTGCAGGGCTCAGTGGGAAAGGCATTTGTGGGCATAAGTGGCAGGTATGTGGTGGCCTGCTTCGGCGTGCTAGTCATGTCCATAGCAGGGCAAAAGAGCGCTCTGGTCCTGGCAAGGACAGGCTGTGCCCCGTGCACCGCGGGTGCACAGCCACCCTGGACAGTGAGGTCCCTCCCCACCTCCCCTGTCTTGCTATTTATCATTTGTCCTGCTCAATGGCAACCTCTGATTACGCAGCGGAAAGAGCTGAGGGAGATCTAACTAGACAGACTGTGAAGCCAGGCCCGAGGCTAACTGCTTGGTGTTTAGTCTCCCAGGCTATGAGCCTGACATCCAGGCAGCCACGCTCAGGTTCAAGAGACCCAGGCCACTGGACCACTTCCTCGCCACCAGGGTATCACACCTCTTCCCCCTCAAGGCATCACAACAGCCTCTCACCAGCCCCCCATGCCGGGCCTCAGTCATCCTCGAGACCTCTGCAGAAAGCTGCCTGGGCCTTCTGTCCAGGTGATGTCCCCTTGGAAGGACACCACCTCTTTCCCCCTCTGACCCCAAGACTTGGTTCCCCTGACTTATTTCAGCTGAGACAGTACCCTGGCTGTGCCATCCTGGAATTCTTAATGGCTTTCGGAGGAGAGGTCTCACGACTCATTTTGCACTCATTCCATGGTAGATTAGGCCTCTGGTTCTAGCCTCCACAGTGGTGAAAGTGACCATCCTTGCTCAAAATGGCCAAGGGCGGCCTGGTCAAGGATTGCTGGGAGTTTGAATAACAGTCTTGAGGAATAATAGTAACACTAGTAGGTTGAGATGTGATTACACTGTTTTCCTCGTTATGTTGTCATAGTTGTTCCTTCCCTGCTGTACGCGAAGTTCTCACGACTGATCCTATGACCTCAGCCTGACCCCGTAGGCAGTACTGATCCCTACACTTACTGTAGAGAAATAGAGGTTTGGAGAGCATAGCTGTCCAGAGAGAACTTGGGGCTCGGATGGCATCTCCAATCTGTTGACTAGTAAGAGGGGAGGATGCGAAGAAAAACCTTTTATTCCCTCGTGGTAAAGCCAAGATTTGCAGCCACTTGTCAATCAAGTTCAGTAGCCTCAGTTTGGTCCCTTTTAGAATCAGAGACAGAGTCGGCAACTCTAGGAAATGAAAGCTGCAGGAAGTTGGACAAATGTGAATCCTGAACCCACCATACACTTTCGGGAGGTCACTGAGTTGTGCTAAGCCTCAGTTTCCCTATCTGTAACATGAGAACAGTAATCCTGACACCTCTTGCCAGCCACTCGTGGCTTCCCACGGCAAAGCTGCCCATTAGGTGCTGATGCAGAAAGAATGGCAAGAGAATCCCAACTGTTTCCCAAAGAGAGCCCGGGGGACACTCATTTGGAGTTGGAAAAAGCATCGATGTGACGCCTCCTTCCAGAAGAGTGACAGTTAATACGTAAAGGCAGTAACCAGAAGTGAACATACGACATTCATGGACGTGCTGCATTTCAACCCAGGATTTACCAAATGTGTTTGATACCATCTTTTTTCAACAGAAGGTAGTCACAGCCCAGGAAATAGAGTCACCTGCTTTGAGAACAGTGGGCATCTTGTCTGGTTTTGCTGTTCTTGCCTCTCTTGGTCACCAGCTAAAGATGTCTCTACCTGTCCACATGTCTTCTGGACTCAGCCAGTAGGTTTCCAGATGCCGGCAGCCTTGGACTCCACTGACTGAGTGAGGACTGAAGTCCCTTGCCGGTGGCATCACCCTCTCTGAGTAGCCAAGTAAGAAATTCAAGGGTGGATGACCAAAGTTTCTCCAAAGAGGCCAGGCCAGAGGCACCAGCCAATCCCACCAGCAGCATGAACTCCAGGCAGTAGTCAAAACTGTTATTTATTTTTCTTATACTGAGTTGCAGAACACACTCTCTGATATTCGGAATGATACAGTACAGAT